>JAHWFO010075050.1:150713-251781 GCA_023313115.1 Rhysida immarginata | reverse complement strand
GGATGTTTGTGGGTCTGTACGTCTGTGGGTCTGTGGGTGGGTCTGTGGGTGGGTCTGTGGGTGGGTCTGTGGGTCTGTGTGTACGTTTTTTATACAAATCTACAGTTTTTTTCCGATCTTGATGAAATTTCGCATACATGACCTTCAAAGCATGAGGAAGGTCACTGTCTACTTCAGATTTCGAAAAAATAATAATTATTGATAAAAAATCGATATTCATGGTTATGGCAGGGCATATTAATGAGAAATATCGCATGACCAACAATGCAAGACAAAGTTTTTGCAACAATGGTATCAACACGCAATTCACAAACACTCTGCTCGGACCAACAATATATATCTCATGACCAACAATGCAAATAAAAGTTTGCGCAACAATAGGTATCAACAATGGTTTCAACACGCAATTCACCAATAACAATGAGCTCAAAATGATGATGCAATGATAAAGCAATCCTTTCCAAGAATTATAACAATGAACATAAAATGATGATGTAATATGGATAAGTTTCAATTTGTAACAATGCATAGAATTCCTGTTATTCAGGTTTTTCTTAGAAAAGAGAGTTCTTAGTACTTAACAATTTCTTGAAAATCTTTAAAAATGCTCAGTAGCTGGAGATAATGAAGAGTTAGCAGACTATTGAGAAAGAGTGGAAAGACGACAGAGAAAGCAAACCTTTAGCTCCGTGCTGTATTGAGTAAATGGGAAGCAAGTAAATAGAAGAATTGGCGACCGCTAGACTACCCCAAGTGATGAAAGGCCAAATTTTGCTTCAACACAGCGAGAGAAGAGTGGAAATTGCAACAACATCAAGTGTAGATCTGAAGTAAGATTATCTGAGTAAGAAATTATTGGAGCAGTCCATCCATTTTGAGCCTTTAAAAAGATTTTTTTCGAATTTTCATTAAGAATTTTTACTGTATTAATTCTAAGCATTTTCATGTGTTTATTTTTAAGATATTGCAAAATTTATTTTAATTTTTGAGATTGTTCTGTTTACATCCCAAGTGTAATAATCCCGGGCAACGCCGGGTACTTCTTCTAGTTATAGATAAATTATTTAGAATACAAGATTTTAAGTTCAGACGGAACTTTGAAAATAATGTTTCATCACGAATTTCTGGAGATAAGAGGGCCAGATGGCAATTGTCACTGCAAACGGCGACAGTCTGTAGTTCCATTGCTCCCGATCGTCCGTCGGCATCGGGGAGCAAAAGTGGAAAGTTAGCGTCGCCATCTATGGACAAGACAGTCCACCAAAACAAAGATTCATTTGGCGACCGTGCGCTAAAGCGTCGGAGAAAAAGAGAGAGGAAGCGGCGCAGAAAAGTGCGCGCGAGTTGTGAGGTCGAGCGGGAAGTTTGGAAACAGGGATTCGAGGCTTGGAACCGTGATGAGAGGTCGCAAAAACGTTCGGCGATAAATGAGGACTTTGTGTGTCGAACAAGGCGGCGAAGCAGGAGAGACAGTCGGCCGTATGAGAAAGGCTGCGCTCCGCCTCAGCGAGTGAAAGCAACGGTTTTACGCCCGTGTGCGACTCAATATTAGTCACGAACTTGTTTCATGCAAACTAACATCTATGAGAATTTTTCAGAGACTATATACGCCGAACTTTGGACTGAATTCGGTAACAACACGTTGTCTACGAAGGAGCCCTCAACAGACAGCAGAATTCCGACGCCCATAAAGGGTGAAAGACCAGCCACAGCGAGAAGGGAGCTCTCGGCATCACGCCAGCCAGCGTACGTCGCTACCATTTCAGTCGTCCCGAGGCTCGTCCGCCCGCAACGTACAGTACGTTAGTCGTCACCGCCGGCAACGCATCCATTTGCTGTCACTGGTTCCACCGTCATAAACCCCTCCGATCTCTACTTGCTAATAACCCCATGGACTTACGAAGGGTTAACGAGAGAAGAGCTCGGCGACCTGGTTCCTTATGCAAGATAGGTCTCGTTTCAGTTATCACGAAATCGAGTCATACATGTTAAGCCTTACAAATTTTTTTTTCCTTACGTTCCTGCTCCCGCTCGAGCGTCGATAAGTTTCGCACTATTTATCAGGACGCCGCGCAGGGGCGTAACGTTTCCCTTTGATAATTCGTTTCACATAAGACGTAGTGCTAATTTAGTCTTTACGAGAAAGATATTTCAGTGCCGTTCATTAATGTGTTCTTCTTTCTCGTTCTTTCCATACATACGCACCTCATTACGTCCAATTGCGAGCAGTCGGCCAGCCGGCAAAGCTGCCAGCTACTTTCCCGTGTATCTAGTTTCACTAACCTATATTTAACTTTTGTAACGGACGGTCCACTTTCGACCAGTCCGCAACTACAGTCCGAATTAGGACATTTGGGGAACAGGCTTGAGTCTGTTTCGTTTCCTGCGTGTTAGTAGGATCGTTAGCCCCCATAAAATTATTATCATTCGTTATTGTAAGAGACGATTAATCCATCTCTAGCAATAAATGGTCATTTTCTTTAGCCAAAAGTTATGCTCTGTTGTTTCCTTATTACCATTAAGTTTCTACTGTGCACACACACACACTCACAGGACGTGACAGCAATACCGTAATATGAAACACAGTTGTTACGATAATTTCTAAAAGTTTTTGGAATATAAATATTGCCAGATTGGGAATCCTGTACCTTAAAAGTAAAGGGAATTTAACGTCTAGCATAGAATTTTTAACTTTAAAAATAAAAGAGCTACATTGCAATTTCAGGGATCGGCGCATGATAGGGGATCAAAAAAAGAGACTTTGTAGACTAAAATATTTAAAAAAAAAAAGACTTTTGTAGACCGAAATATTAAAAAAAAGAGACTTTGTAGACTAAGATATTAAACAACAAAAAAACAAGAGCTCTGTTAACATTATAATCTATTTCAGATACTAACTATAAAGTTTTTCAGGATTTTTACAAATTTAAAATACAATCCTCTCATAAAATGGCAAAGAATGGCTCAAAATTAAATAGTTTTAATAAAGAAACTGCAAAATATAACATACATTGAGAATAATCAGATCTAATCAAGATATAAAGAATATAGGTAGCGCCGTCCGAGAGAAAAACTGACTGTCGCCCCATCTCGTGTTGGTAATCGGAATATTGCTAACTCCATGACGTCACAAGGTCCAATCTTTGAAACCTATTATGAGGAATATTGCGTTTACACAGCAAAATGCCATCATGCGCGATTCCCACCTGCAATAATACAAAATATAATACAAAAGATAAGAATGTTTCCTTTTTTCATTTCCCCAAAGATCTAAATTTAATTAAAAAATGCTTAATATCATGCAAACTGGATAAAAATATTTGTATCACAACTGCATTGATTTACTCTAACGATTTTAAAGATGACAACGATTATGAAAAGAAATACCTAGGCCTATGTCAACTCATGAATCGAAGCTCACGTCTAATGAAATCTGCGATTCTGAGATAGCAGGATATACGAATTCAATCAGAGAATATACTAATTCATTGTTTTCATAATCGTCGTCTTAATTCGTTAGATAACTACAAGCAAGAACGGATGAATGGGAGGGGAGGTGCAACAAGTGAATGTTCTTCTGTTCTGTTATAGCTGCAGCACTGGATTTGCCAATAGGCCGCGGCCAAGGGGCGGCAGATTTCAGGGGGTGGAGGATTTCATTAGTTTGACTATTCTATTCAGTACTTACTTATCTACTTAAATACGTATTATTTATGGCCTAAATAGTTGTAGTTTACATTACATTACTTACAAGTGATCACGAAAATAGGGGCGGGAGAAAGTCAGTGGCCTATACTAAGGAAAAGTATAAATCCGGCGCTGCTACAAGCAAGAGCTCATAAGCTAGGTATCGTAAATATGTAGTTGATGCAGAATTTATAACTGATGATCTTAACGTAACCTAAAGAATCCTTAATATCCCATGATTTAGTTGTAAATGTTAGGTACGAGGATATACGAATTTATTGTTTTCATAACGTCAGTTTTGAAATGGTTAGAGCAGGAATGGATGAAGGGAGCAATCACTGCTGTTATGATACAAATATTTTTATCCAATTTGCATGATATTAACCATTTTTTAATTAAATTTGAATCTTTGGGGAGACGGAAAAAGGAAACATTCTTATCTTTTGTATTATATTTTGTATTATTGCAAGTGGGAATCGCGCATGATGGCATTTTGCTGTGTAAACGCAATATTCCTCATAATAGATTTTAAAGATTGGACCTTGTGACGTCATGAAGTTGGCAATATTCCAATTACCAACACCAGATGGGGCGACAGTCAGTTTTTCTCTCGGACGGCGCTACCTTTATTCTTTATACCTTGGATCTAATATAAACACTAAAAGAAAAAAGGATTAACTAAACAGTCTAAAATAACATTAACATTTATTACATTGTCTTTTTCTGTTTATTTGAGAAAAAGTTTACAAACAAAGAAATTTTCCTTTTTCCAACAATATTTTTGCAATTTTTCAACTTCCTTATATCCTTGTTTTTCAGCATTTTTTAACGAACGAACACCTTCTAACATTCCCTGAGCCAAGTACATTTCTTGCAGGTCTCCCTTCTGTAAAGCTTTTTTAATCTAGTAGTAGCTTCTTCAAACATGATATCAGCTGTCTCTCTAGTGGTATCAAGTTCCTTCTTCCTCTGACTCAGTTCAGATTCCATTTCTTCAATCGTTTTCTTTGAATTTTCTACTTTCATCATTCTTTCTTCTTCCATTTTCTTTTGCTCTTCTTCTTGCTGTTTCAAATGTTTTTTTTCCTGCAATCTATCTCTGTTCTTCTAAATAACAGTTTTTGTGATCAGTTTGCCGAAGAAAGATCAAGTTTTTGGTAATACCGTAGATACAAGGAATGGCTTGTCATTATACTGTTTCATAGCATCCTTAATTATCAGAATAGTACAGGGGGATTACAAAAGAACTTCACACTTTTAAAAATTTATTACATCAAAGCTATTCAGAATATAGACACACCACATATGGATTCTTAAAGGAAAAACTCTTGAAGTTTATTGTGACACAGTTAAAGATGTTCAATACGCCCCCCTGTCGTGACACGGCATACATCAATGCGGTAGTCGAATTCGTCCCAAACCCGCATTAACATGTCTCCATCAATCCCACGTTTCGCTACCGTAATGCGTTCTGTCAGCTCGTGTGTAAAGGACAAGGTCTTCACCCTACCCCTTCCCCGTGACTTAAGACGAGCTGAAAGAACGCATTACGGTAGCGATACGTGGGATTGATGGAGACATGTTAATGCGGGTTTGGGACGAAATCGACTACCGCATTGATGTATGCCGTGTCATGACAGGGGGGCGTATTGAACATCTTTAACTGTGTCACAATAAACTTCAAGAGTTTTTCTTTAAGAATCCGTATGTGGTGTGTCTATATTCTGAATAGCTTTGATCTAATAAGTTTTTAAAAGTGTTTAGTTCTTTTGTAATCACCCTGTATTAAGAGTTCTTAGAGCCATTTGTGGACAAGTATCAAGAACCCACTTGGAAACAGAAAAATGTCTGTCAGCATTCCCATGTGACAGGCACAGAGCTGCTTTCACTACTCTAGATACAATGTACATTAATATACACAGTCCAGTCACATTAATGTGACCACCTGTTAGTAGCCAGAATAACCAACTTTCGTGGTGCAGACAGCTATGAGACGGGCAGGAAGAGAGTCAATAAGGTTCTGGAAGGTATTGACAGGGATGTGAAACCATACAGAATCCAGTTTTGTGGCACTGTATGGCATATCGCATTGTCCTGCTGGAAGATGCCATCATGCTGAGGAAACACAATGTGCATGTAAGGATGGACATGGTCCGAAATGACAGATGCGTACTTCCATTGATCCATGGTGCCATCCACAATGAGTGCACCCAGGGAATGCCATGAAAGCTTTCCCCAGACCAAACGCTGCCTCTTACGGCCTGGACCCTTGCAGTACGTGTTGCAGGGTGTTTGTTTTCTGACGCTGAACACCGTACATGCCATCTGTCTGATGGAGCATAAACCATGATTCATTGGAAAAAGCCACCTTTTGTCACTCTGTTGCTGTCCAGTTGTGGTACTGGCGTGCAAATGTCGGTCTTTGTTGCCGGTGACCAGTTGTCGGCATTGGTGCACGAACCAGCCGTCTGCTACGGAGCCCCATACAGCTGAACACACTTGGTGATGATACACTTTTGGTAGCCCCCTGGTTTATCTGGGAGGTCAGTTGGTCCATGGTTGCATGTCTGTTCGCTTGCACGCATCTCCGTAGCCGTCGTTCACCTTTGTCATCTATGGCCCGTTGTGCCCCTCACTTGGCAGGTCGCTGATTTTGGGTATTGCCATTCTGCCATGCACGGTAAACTTTCACCACGGCGGCACGCGAACAGTTCACAAAACTAGCAGTTTCGGAATATTGCTGCCCTTAGCTCTGAGGCCAATGATCCTGCCCCTTTAGGAGGTCAGATGAATCGCTACTTTTCACCATGACTCCAACAACTGCAATGTTTTCTGCTTCCCTCTGACACCCTTCCTATACCCCCTCCCACCTCTGATATTGGTACGTACCTTCTGGACTTAACCATTTTCTGCTGACGTTGAACGTAGGGGGTGGTCACATTAATGTGACTGGACTGTGTATTTACCAGAGATTCACTGCTGTTTTTTAGAGAAAAGAAATGGGCCCAGTAATTATCAATGCCTTGTGTAATTTCTTCAGGGTCATCTAATTGGAGACATTTCCATTCATTCTGAAGAACATCTTCAGCAAGTCAAGGCTTTCTTAATTAAATGAGCAGTTCCAGCAATGTAGAGAGACCGGACATTTTTAAGAAAAATCATTCTGTCAACCTCTTTAATTAAATTAAATTCTTCTCTAATCTCTCCTGGTATTATAACAGTTGTTAAATCCAATAAATTTTCTTTATCAAACTGTTGCCCTGTAGTATATTGTATCGGAATATATCGATCTAGACCGACTTTGCCTTTCTTCCCCGGCCTTTTTCAAGGGTACATTTGAGATTACATGCATCGATATTTTTAATTTTCGTTAACATAATACCGTATTGGCTCGAATCTAAGCCAATCTTTTTTTTCTCCCCCTAAACTGAAGTCCCCCTCGGCTTAGATTCGAGACCAACTCAAACGACCCCTCCCCCAAACCGCCGCTGTTAAATAATTGCCTTGCCTCCATCTCCGACTTATCTTGCCATTGTAAATTCAATTATATATTATTTAAAAACTGATAATTAATCAAATTATGTTAATTTTAAAAAGCCAGCTAACAACTTTCATTTTGGTTTCTTTTAATGCATTTACTTTTGGTTTCTTTTAATCTCGCAAACTGTCGGAACAACTTCTTTTTTTTAGAGTACAAATAAATCACAGTATGCATAGTATGCCTCTAAGTATGCATGAAGAATTTGACTAAACTTTAAAATTCCAAAACAATAAAGTTAGTAAAGCCAATTTTAAGCTTTAAAACTTTAGGCTTCATGCACGTTTCTTATATCCTATTTCACTTAAGGAAAACTTAGGCATTATTTTATTACTGTGAGAGATGCGCATGAATACACTTTTGATGCAAAAAAGCGAAATAGTCGGTAAATGATTGGAAATCCTCAAAACCGTTATGTTATAAATGCTATAAATTTACTTAACATGGTGCCTATATTGTTCAATTATACGTAATGAATAGACGGTGTTTTGGCTGAATGGTGGCCGCAGTCTTGTTTTTGCGAATCACTTTTACATTAGCTTTTGGCAACGGAAAAGTGATAAAAAAGTGATATACTATATATTGTAGAGATAGTCCATATAATATACTGTTTTTCGTAATGAATACATGCTAGTATCTTTTGAAGTTCATCAGACCCCAAATATTGTCGTTTGGTGATAATAAATACTTGAACCAGTATAAATGTTTTGAAAAAAAATAAATTTACTTGGCAGCAAGATATGATCAACTATAAAAAGTATTATAATCAAATTTCAAGGTAAGTTGGTCTTCTGACAGTTGCTATGCGATGCAAATGTGTTCTGAAGCTAGCTGAAATATTCTGGATCTTAATGATGAGACATTAGGAGAAGAACGACGAGATCTTTCGTCCTGGTCTCAGGATATGGTTTGGTTTAAGGGCACTCCCCTTTTTTCTGGACATTTGTTGCTGTTGGTTGTTGGGCAAGAGTTATGGCTTTCGCGGGGGAGGATGAATGACCTGGAGGGGAGGGGTGTGAAATGGGCGGTGTGGGACTGAGTCAGGAAGTAAGCATGTAAACAAAACGAAAGTAATTGAACTTAAAATCAGTATAAATATTGAGATCAAAGTAGATTTAGTTATAAAATTAATTGCCAATTTGGGTGGATTTGATAAGAGCAACTTGCTAAATTGTTGTTATCTTCCTTTTTTTTTTTTTTTTTTTTTTTTGTAAATTGACTCTTAGCACACATTTTTTTAAATATAATTTTGCTTCCTCTTGCCTGACAATCCACACCACCAAATGTCCAGAAAAAAAGGGGAGGGCCCTTAAACCAAGCTAGATGACCTGAAGATGTCCTGAGGCCAGGACGAAAGATCTCGTCATTGTTCTCATATTCTGAATTTTGTTTCAGGAGGGAGGGGGGGGGGGGTTCCTCCAAGCAAGGTGGTCAATTTCGCAGGGAACCAATGCATTTTTCATTAGCAATGAAGTTTCATAAAATGTTCTTAGGAGCCTACAGTTCTCGATTCTTTTTATGACAAAAATGGTTGTAGATGCTTAAAAAAAGAGACTTTGTAGAATAAATTCCTGAAAAAGACAACATCAAAAATTAGAGACTAAAAGCTAGAAAAGAGACCAACGCTGATGCCTGCAATTTAAATAATTGAAAAATTGAGAGGATTTTAAAGGGTTTAATGTAGCTAGATACTGAGCTAGCTATAGACTCCTAAGTAAGATACGCAGACCAAACCATTTCTGCAAACGAAATATTCGATTAAGATTAAACTGAGAAGTAGTTCCCGAAAACAAAATGCCATAACATAAAATTGACTGAATCAATGCGTGGTACAGTAACAAAAGAATATTATTAGAAAGGTAGTGCAACTTAGAAATCACCCCCATGTGCTGATTAAGCTTGTGCATCATGGTCTTAATATGTTTATCCCACGATAAATCATGCTCAAGGATTAAACCCAAGTATCTAAAGAAATCAACCAGTTCCACTGGTGAACCCATAAGCGATATCACTAGGGTCTAGCCTCTTATTGCGTTGGGAAAATAGCAGAAGTTTCGTTTTTGAAACGTTAATTTTAATGTTGTTGATTAAAGTCCAATCAGTTAAAGAATTAGATACTAGTTTAACATTCTCCCAAGCTTTTCAGTGATCTTTATCAGCAGCCAACAATACTACGTCGTCAGCATACATAATTAACTTTGATATGGTTTAAATTAAGTGACAAATCATTAATGAATAATAGAAATAGCAAAGGTGATCAAATCGATCCATGAGGAACGTCGTGTATCCTCAGTATAGTGGAAGATGAAACCGCATTGCGCCTAATGGGGAAACTTGAAATCCAAACAAGAAGGGGACCATTAATATGAAACTGGAGTTGGAATTTCGATAGCAGATTAGTTGTAAAGTGGTATTGTGACAGAATCGAAAGCCTTAACAAAATCCACAAATATACTCGCGACTATATTGTTGTTCATCATTTCGACGGTTATAAACTCTAGTAATTCATAACAGGCACGGGGTACAAAACCATGTTGACTCTAAGTATCAATTCATTGTCAAAAATATACTGAGACAGTCGTTTATAAAAAAGTTTCTCAAATATCTTGGAAAAGGTCGGTAAAGATGATATAGGCCAGTAATTTTCATACTGGCTAACATCCCCCTTTTTAAAAATTGGAGTAATTTGCGCTAATTTTAAAGTAGAAGGAAATATCCTGTTAATACTGACAAATTAAAAATTAAGGCCAACGGCTTTGATATAACCGGTTTAAGTTGTTTGATAACGTCTTCTTTTGATTCTCCCAAGAGGATTAAAAGAAGTGCTGGAATTAATGCCTGGAATTAATCTTGGACTTCCTCGGACGTAGTAGGGGCACAAAAAAGTATGAGAGAGTTAGTTGACAGTGTTCTAGATTATTATTGGGTTGATCATTAGAAACCGTTGTCTCAACCGAAGGGAGTAGCGTATTAACAAAGTTGGTTAAGTCGCTAGAGTTTACAAGAGTGTGCGGATCAAAAGGCGAATTACCACGTGTAGCCCACTTACGGCCGTATTCACCACCTAGGATTAAAGTGCGAGTTGGGCAACTTAAGAGTTAAACCTTAGCACGTGACTCTCGTTATCCAATAGAGAAACGTTAAAATACCATCTCTCGCCTTAACTCTAACTCTCAGATTAACCCGAGGTGGTGAATACGGCCGTTAGAAAGATAGAACAATAACCGCCACTAATCTTTGGCAGCTCCTAAAGTACGGAATAAATTTTCATAAAAGTTTACTTTTGACTGCCTGACAGCGGACTTAACTAAATTGGAATAGTCTTTAAATTTCCTTTTAATGCATTGTGAAGGATTCTTTCTTGTTTGTAGATAAAGGAAATTTTTACGCTTAATCATAGCAAGAATCTCAAATGTAATCCGTGGTTGGGACGAGCGAAGAAAAGCCGAATGTGTCTTACAACAAGAAATTCTAGCAAAATATCTATTCCAACCAAGACTAAAATGAGCAATGAAACGATCAAACAAAGCGTCACAATCATCCGTTATTGAAAAGAAATCATTCCAATTAGTCAATTCAAGGAATATCTTTAATGCTGTAATGCGATTTTTACTGAATATATAGGGCGATGTAAAATTACCACAAAACTTTCCCCTAGGTTGACGGAAATAAAATTAATAAAGGAAAGAGGTCACTTATATAATTTTTCAATGAGTTATTAAAAATTGGCAGGCTCATTGAAGAAAAACAATTATCTTTGGCAGAGTAAGTGCCATGAAACGAAGAAGAGTGTATGTACGAATTAGAGGCCAACGAGTTACCTGAACTAATAAAGGAATCGAGTAAATGATGCGTACGTACAGATGGCTTACACAGATGAATATTAAAATCCTCTATTACTGTGGCCTCGAGGTTTACTCGAAACGTATCATAAATTAATGACGAAAGAAAGTTACGATAAATTAATGGAGGAAATTGAAGAAGCACAATTAGCTGAAAAAACCCCCCACAGAAACAGTACAGGAGATTAAAACGATTCAAAGTTATTAATATTTGTGGGACGCAAAAGTTAGTGACAAAAAGGAGCCTATGAAGTATTATTTGTATGTAGACGAAATTTACGATGTTATTGAAGCAGCTCATGTGGCCGTTGGACATGGAGGTCGAGACAGACTAAGAAATGAAACTTCAAGAAAATATGCGAACATAACAATAGAAATGATAAACTCGTTGTTCAGTGTGCAACTCGGAAACTACTCGTTGGAATTCATTCAAATTTTAATGGTATACACAGTTTTATGTACTCTATTTTTTTCTTCAAGCTTCATTATCCTAGGTGTTATAGAAAGTGAGTTATTAATTTGTTGGTCTTAGTGGCTGCATTTTTATTTCTGTTCATATCTCAGTTATCGTTCCAATTCGGACCCATGTTCATATGAACTCTTGCTTAGAATCGCATATTCCATCATCCCTATCATATTTTACATGAAATTTAACAACACTCTGTATAAGCCACGACGCTATACAGAGTGATTTAAATCGTGTGTAAAAGAATTTAAGGGGGTATTATAGAGGTCAAGGTAAACACAAAAAGTCCTATGAACATGGGTCCGAATTTGAACGATAACTGAGATATGCCCGGAAATAAAAATGCCGCCACCAAGATCAACAAGTTAATAACTCAGGTTCTTTAAAGCCTACATTAATGAAGTTTAGAGGAATGACAGGGTACATAAGACTGTATACCGTTCAAATTTGATCGAATTCCAACGAGAAGTTTCCGACTTACGCAGTCAAAATTGTAACAGGTGCTGGTTAGTACTCACAAGTGAACATTGTGTTATGATGTTGAATGAGTAACTCGGACACTTCTTGTTGTAATTCGATCAAATTTTGACGGTATACACAGTTTTATAAACCCTGTTATTCCCCCACATTTCATTAATCTAGGCTTTACAGAACCTGAGTTATTAACTTGTTGATCTTGGAGGCGGCATTTTTATTTCTGTTCATATCTCAGTTATCGTTCAAATTCGGACCCATGTTCATATGAACTTTTTTCCTTAGAATTGCATATTCCAACACCCCTATCATTTCTGACATGAAATTTAACAACACCCTGTATATGAATAAAATTATATTTGAGTTTTAATTAATCAACTTTAAGTCTATCTTCTTTTAGCAAACGTATTAGGAAAAAATTAATGTGTTCAATAAATCAGATAGAAATTATTTATGTAAATTTGTTTAATCCTTTGTTTGTGCTCATAAGATTTTCAAATTTTAGGAATATTTATAGTCGGCTGATACAAGCTTATTGTATTTTTATTTTATTTGTAAATGTTTACGTTACAATTCTGTTTTCATTCCCCACAACTGTTTTTTTTTCCTTCTTTCACTTCGTCCACTGCTACAATTCATCAATAATCCAATGCACACACTAAGCCACTTCGTTTTTAAAACGCCCAATATTCGCTACATAATATAAACACGTGTTGATGACAATTATAAAATATTTGTTTTATGTATTTGATTTTATAAATTGATACGCCTGCAGAGATAATTATTTTAAATAAGCATAATCATACCATTCTTACTGCAGAGGCTCTCTCTCATGTACCACCAACTTTAGAAACGAAAAACAAATTCGAAGACTATTTTAATGCGGCAATGGGCGTTGCTGAATCACTGAAGGCTCATTATGATTACCTGACACTTGCAGAAGGTGCCACAGAACAAACATTGGCAAAATTTTCGCTCGTTCCAAAATCGAAACTGTTAGATGGTGCTAAGACCATTGGCGTAAATTTCGCCTAGGTTCTAGAATAGGGGATATTTTTGAGGTATCTGAAGAGTGTTAGAATTTGTGAGTAATATTTACTTCATATATTACAAATCCATATTGTATATATTTCCAGGTTCTAAAATAAAAGCCAATCGAGCTTACTTTTTAACTAATTAAAAAATTATAACAGTGATTTTATAACATTTCATAGTTAACAAAGTCTCCAAAACTTTGCAATATCATATTATCGTTAACAAAGTCTCCAAAACTTTAAAAAACAACAACGGATAAACGTATTTTTTTATTTTAAAGAGTATCTAAAAAATTTAACAACAAGAAGATATTAGTCAATTTTTTTATTATCAAAAAAATGATATTTGGACAACTAAAAGTATTTTTCATGCAATAAAGAAATATGTTAATGTTCAAAAGTTGAGTTATTTATTTATTTTTTTTTAGTAATGTTTACAAATTTTTATTGGTTTTTAAAATAATTGAATAAATGTACAATTTGAATTAAAAACTTACTATTTCAAGCGTAAATTGTTATATATTTAAAAATTATTTATATTCTTATTTAAATTTAAATACTTATATTCGAAACAATAATATTTTAAATCATTACAACTGCTTGAAGGCTTTCAATAAGAACTTAAAACGAACGAGCCTATTACTGTCTACTAATGCTTGGTTCACACTTGCCTCCATAGCTCCACCCTCTGTTGCCAATCCATGTATGCTCTACAACATGTCTGTTGTACAAACACGCGTCCCGGAAAGCCGTTCATTAATAAAACCGTTATCTGCTGTCAAAGTGAGTAAGTTTTTTTGGGCCACCCTGTATATACAAACAATGCTATTGGAGCATATCTATAAGGAGTGGTTATAGACTTTGCCATACATTCGACTTTAAAAGAAAATACTGATTTAAAAAACCATCTCATTTTTATGTGTTTGATTGTTGTATAATGGTTGTCCTTGTAATCATTTATTCGCAAGATTGAAACGCGAATTTACGATTGCAGTTTGAATATTTTTGTATATTTTTCAGCATTGCGTCCATACTAACAACTCACCAATAGCATCATACGCGGGCACGCCATTGCAGATATGGAAGATTTTCAATTTCTTGAAAATTGAAATTCAGTACATCTTACAAACAGAGTTAATTTTAGTTCGTAATTATAGCATTTATAAATATTATATCGCTTATGGTTCAAACAATATTATGCTTGATTATATCATTACAGAATCGAAATCGATATCAAATCACTTTTAAGATTGTTTAATATCTTAATACGAGAAAGAGAATGTAGCTTTGTGTTAACAGCCCCGTTTGCATTTCCTTTTGAAGACGCATTTGAAAAAACTACATGCGCTTCTATTTCAAAACCATAATTCAAGCCAGAATCAAACTTTTAACAAGAGCTTCATATATGTAATTGATGCAGGCCTAAACATCTCTGGACAAAAGAATGCAAGTTTGGATTTTTGACAATGAAAATTGTGAATATGTGATTTGGTGACAAATCACCCTGGTACTCAAGCGAAGAATGCCTAGATGAGACTAGCCACTCCCCATCCAGCAACGTGACCTATCAGTTAAGATACCTGAATTTCACCCAGGATGATCGCCGATGGTTCGGGGACTGGTTGCGCTCTGCAAAGGAAACTACAGCTTTAAAATAAACCATACATACACCATTAATGTTTAACAAGGGACTCTTTAATAACACAAATTCTCATATACCATACAAAAGACCATCTACCAGTGCAGTAACCAACTATTAGTGTCCTTACCATCCATCCCGTTAACTTATATATATATCAAAGTTAAAACTAAGGGGCCCCTTAATTTACGCACTAGTCCAACTATTCCACAAGGAAACACTAGCACTAGAATTTCCCAACCACGTTCGAGGTATGTGGCTCTGGTGGCTCACCTACGTACTCCAGGACAAGGGAGGGATCTTTTGCGCAATCCGTAATGCAACTAATCAACCCGTCCAGGGAGGCAACGAATAAGTGCTGCGTGACGGGCTCCCCCGGGACCGCCCTCCTTAACCCGGCTTCAAATATTCCACTGTTGGGTGCCCCTTTTTCTAATCAACAGGGGGAGGAGCACTGAAACCACCATAAGCCCGGCTCAGGAACAGGGCGTTCGCGCGAAAACTTGTACAAGTAACAAGCGGATGACCGTTCCCACAGCCTAACCCAACGGGTTCTCAAGCCTGCGTCCTGGACAAAGGTCACGGATTACAGACGCAATTGCAACTATCTTCTCCCACTAAAACCAGCCGCATACCCCGCAAGTCATACACCGCTCTAGAGATACATACATGTGTAAGTGAGAAAACTTATATTCACATCACTAATTGTAGACTATACACATAGGTTCATAGATCACCAATGTTCGATACAACCAATCTTGGTAACTTCGTTATTGACTTGCAACACGTCAGCAACGGCCTTCACGTGTATAATGGAACACACAGCACTTACTGAAGGGCCGGCTCAGAAGACCAATAGTCGAACGTCAAGAGGACACAAACGAGAGGGATCCTGAAGCATGGAGAAACGGGCAGGGAAGAATTAAGACACTCACCGCTCATCCACGGACGGTAACTCTCTTGCCAAACCTCTACATGGGCCCGTATCGACGGCTTGATTCCATTCTCAACACACGGCTTCCTTTTGCGCCAGGCAAGGCCTCGTCTATCATTCTATCACAAAAAATACTAAAAATGGTTACTGTTAAAAAGAACATATACTTGGCATGACCTACTTCCACGCAGCTAATAATACTCAAATTGTTTATCGTTCCACATGGCCAACAGACTTCGAACCAGTCTCCAAAAACCTAACCTTCACCGCATATGTCTTTTCATGGCGACCGACATTCCATCTCTCTTTCTGCAGGCAATCTCTCTTTTTCTTTAACAACAACATCACAAATTAAAACAACAAAACTTCCCATAACAACCGCAAAAACAACAATGCACTGACGCTGTCGTTTTCTTATAAAGCAACAACGGCCTTGCAAAAATGATACAACCTTCTCATTATCAAATACAACAATATCATTATACACAACAGAATTCTATTACTCACATTTTAAAACGTTAAAAAAATAAAACAGCAGAACAATTCATTAAATTAATATAGAGAGCAATTTCTCTTTTCTCAAAATTATTGGAGTTAGTTGCTCACTGCACTGAAACGCATGCTTAAATAGAAGAAAAGAGCCCTACACATAATTCCCAATAAAATAAACATAAGCTGCTTCATCCATAAACACCTCCATCATACACAACATTCACGCTGACATAAAACAACACGACATTCTCATTCCACACGCAACAAGCAAACCACAACACAGCAAAGCCATTGTCTCCTGCCAGGCGTACAAACCATATTGACATGAAATGTCACAATTTAGTAGTTATTACACAAATCAGATAAAAAATCGAGCCTGTAGGCAAATGGAATTAATTTGCATTCATTCCTGAAGTATATTTAACGAATTATCCATTTTCAACGTAAAACACTAACTGGTTCAAGAAAAAATCGCAGCAGAGGAGTCAGGCAGCATAAATTAAATTGGTGAACTAATTCAAGCAAAACCGGAATGTCCGGCATGAATTACATTAAAATTTGGCTAATGAGCATTACTAGATCGAAGAAATAATCACATACTAAAATAATCTTCCAAGTAAATTCATATTTATGAATATAAAACAATACCAACTCTTTTTTCTATACTATGTGACTAAAAGATCCGGACACCCCTTCAAAACAGGTTACGTGTCCTAATGACATGTCTGTGATGTCTAAGATAAATGGCAACATGCCTCACTGGACTCATTTGTAAAATGGGTCTCTCAACAGAGGTTAGTGAATTCCAAAGTGATACCACCATAGGATTCACCTATGCAACAAATAAATCCATATCGCAAGATTAATGCCATTTTTCAAACACCCCACGGAGTTTCAAATGTAAGTAACATCATTGCCAAGCAGGAATTCCAAAAACCGCCAAATGGTACGCCAAAGAAAATGAGACACAGATCTTCGAATGATAGTCAAGTGCTAGCATGCATGACACGATGCAATCGGGAATCCTCAGACTAAACAATTGCTACAGAGTTCCGAAATGTCACTTTAAGTATAGTCATTAACAATCACCGTTCGCTGGGAACTGAAGACCTTAATAATGCTGCTGCTCATAAGCGCTACATCAACTAAGTTAATGCAAAGGGACGTTTTGAATAATAATTGATACTACATCATGAAACAATGAAAACCTGGAGTGACGAATCTCGATGCACACTCTGCCAATCAGATGGTCGAGTTTGGGTTTGGCAGATGCCCGCAGGGAACGCTTCATACATGTCTACCAAGAAATTCGGAGAAGACTGTGCCATAGTGGTCTGGGGCTCATTTTTGTTTGGATTGAATTTCTTCCAGTAGCAGGAACTACGAGGTCTGCAATTTACCTTAACATTTTTGACAATCCCGAACCATTTCTATACCAAAGTAAAGTGTGTGCAGGCATGGTTTGGAGAAATAGGACTTGAAGAAATCCACTGGATTTCACAGAGTCTCAATGAAAAGCTGCGGGTAGAATTGGAGCGACGATTACGGGCTAGGCCACATCATCTTACATTTGTTATTGAACTTCTTCGGGAAAAATGGAAGAAAACTTCTGAACCAATCTACCAAAATCCGATGTAAAACGATAATTTAGATATTTCCACTTAGGTGTGGATTTCCACATGCGTACAAACAACGGCAGAAATCAAAGCAGAAAAAAATTTTTGACGCCACTTCCTGCTTATGTCTTTCAGCCCGAAAAAAAATTCTCCTATTTATGTAGGCTATGACTCAATCCAACTCGGAAAAAAACGGGATTTTCTTTAGGGCAGAAAGACGAAAGCAGGAAGTGATGTCAAACAGTTTTCGGCTTTGTGGTTTCTGCCGTTGTTTTTACGCATGTGGAATCCACGCCTTATTCTCTTTTTAAATTAAAATTTTTGAAACAAAAATTAACGTTAAAAGTTTTAGATTAGGTCCGTTTGCTAATTTATAAGCAATTAATATTGCACTTGAGAATATGTTAAAAATTTTACCCAAAGAAAGTAACTCGTGACATTCAATAAAATTAAACAATTACTATAATACAGAGTGATCCAAAAGTCGCGCACATCGAAACCAGACGACATTAAGTAATACTAGTTGATAAAGTGTTTACACAATACATGTATATTTTTTATAAAATATGCTCAAAGTATAAAAGTTTCAAAGTAGCCGATGAAACTTTTCAACTATTAAGGTTGGTTCATAGTCTGACAACGCCGTTTTGCGTTGGCCGTCTGCCGTTCCGTCAAGTTCAAAACGTTACCGTTAGCGCTCTGGTTTCAGCGCTATAGCATTCATAATCACAGCGCAAAACGGTCAACTAAGAAATAAGCACGAAGAAATAAGCATCGTTTCAATAGATCTATATGTGTACGATCTATTTTTCAAAGCAGAGAATATTTAATCTTTTCTTTTAATTTTTGATCTTTAAATTTTTTCGTTCTCGTATCATACAAGCAGGGATACTTTTGAATCGGTTCGATTAACTTACTTTCCTCCATTTTTGTTTTTCAAAGAATAGAAATGACATCAAGAGATTTTCAAGTTCTGATTGGCGGGCCGTTGTGCGTTGGCCGTTGAAATAGAGCACAGTTCTATCCCAGCGCAACAGCGGACAGCGGCTCGACAGCCATCGGCATAACGACAAAGCACAATTATGAATAATCTCAGCAAACGGAATGGCTTTCGTTGGAGCATAGCGCAAACGGTAAAGGCAGACTATGAACTAATCTTTACACTATTTACAGACAATCGAATTTGTATGCGCGCGATTTTAGGATCACCCTATATTTAATGGGAGAAAAGTTTTTAAAAATGATAAATGTATCCGAGAATTGATGGCGCTTATCATTTTTACCACGCCTATCGACAACAATAAACCATTTTAACAATCGTATCACTCCGCCAGTTGATTCCAAATACCCAATCTAGTTTCAGCAACTTTTTTAAATCCCAAATACGAGGATTGTTCAATAAAAAATGCTTAGAGGGTGAGAAGCAATTTTAATCAAAAAACTTAAATCTCCATATCTCCATGAATACTAAGGCAAGAGTCCCATTGGTCCACTAATCTATAGATTCCCATCTGATAAAACTCCTGCAGTTGTTGGCGGAACCAAGGCATAACAGCAAACTCTACGTCAGCATCGGATAATAGAATGAAGAGTTCCTACACTGATGGTGAACATTTCAGAAAGTTCTCTAAAGTTAATACGCCTATTGGCGCGTAAACCGATTTCCAAATGACTGGCATTTTCATCTGACGCTGCAACACGAGCAAGTCCTGGACGGGCCAAATCTTTAGTGGATTCCCTTCTTTGTCGAAATTTCTTACACATTCAACCACTGCCGTAAGAGTATAACTATGATCAACGTATACAGCTTTCATTCTGGTAAAAATTCCCATTGGCTGGCGCCCTTCAGCGGCCAAAAATTGAATAACAATACGCAGATTACAATGGGCAACAAAATTTCAAAAAGTTTATGCTTCCGAGATGAAATTAATCATTCTTAATGAAATCAGTGTGCTGAATTGGCTACATTACTAATATTATTTTTCTTAAGAGCTGAATTGGCTACGGTTAGTAATGTGTACAATGTCCTGATGGAAACGTTCGCCATGCTCATCACTGGCCTCCGTGTAAAGGAGTTTGATGTGTAAAGGAGAAATGATGAGTTTCTGTATTCTGCCAATGCTGAGTGCTGTACATTCGTTTCTGCAAGCTTAAGAGATGCTTTCGGAGGCCAGTCTTGCAAATCGATTGCTCTGCTGTCCCACAGACAAAGAAAACAGCAGTACTTTGTATATCACTGCTGCAAACCCGTCAACAGAGACACTACCTTACGGTCACCACAGATCTGCCAGCCATACTTGCTGTAGTTAATCCTCTCCGATAATACCTATACAACGGATAATACGTCAATATCTGTACAACGACAGCCAATCAACATTTATCTGTGAGGTATTCGTGATATTCATTCAGGATTGGATACTTTCACCTAACTTAACCTAACCTAATCTTTTAACTTAATCATAACTCTCAGAAAGAAGCAAACAGCAAAAATATGTGACAGAACTGGTACACACTAGTACTTAGATAATGCATATAAGGAACTGCTTTCCGTTGTCTAGGCTATACCTAGGCTGCGTAATCCAAACGTGTTTCTATTCAACAATCCTCGTATAATGATTTCGCTATATGAACTGATAATCTAGTATTTCATAAATGGCTCTAAAACGTTTGTTCCTTTCAGCAATCTTTCATTATTTTATTGTTATGCCTTTATTAACCGATATTTTGCATGACAATAAGTTATTAGAATAGAATGACTCATAGATCTAAACTACTTAACTTTTTAACATATTGTAATATACAGTGGCCGCGCAGTACTTGACATTTTTTTCGCCAATGGTTTAGCCAATAGAGATTTTCTTTAAACCAAAATCTCATGTTTTTAGCCAAATTTAAAATTTTAAAAAATTATGAAGCATTTAAAATTTAAAAAAAATTAATCACATGATAATCGCATTTTCGAGGTTGAATGTAAAAATTTTCCATATAAATAGAATTAGCCAAGTATGTTCGCCAAATGTGGTCGTTTATTCGTCAGATTAGTTGAACTGTCGCCACTGGCGATTTGGCGAGCGGACTGCGCGGACACTGAATATACTATTTTAAAAAATAATAATTGTTTATTTTTAACTTCAAGGAATATAGAGAGCGAAGGAGGAGGCACTTACAGGAGTGGAGGCACTCAATGATAGTGGTGGCGTCAATGAAATAACCCCCACACAGGACGCACATCAGGTGAGGGTTCAAATCTGTCATCTTAAGCCTCGTCGGGCGATGCATGGCTGTAATTGAAAAAAACGGAAAGAACGCAAGAATTAGCTTATATTTGATTATAGCGTATAAATTAAGAAATAGACAATCGTATGAATAAGATGAAAGGAATGTAGCATTCTCAAAGTCTTGCTTATCTTGCTTATTTATTTTCCACCAGAAATTAAAATCACCGCATTCTTTTCATCCGCTACAAGATGGAAAATGTAAGGGTTAAGATAATAAAGAAGGGAAAAAGAAAACAACCCATTAAGTCGTAGAAGAAGGGGGAGATCTTTCCTACCTAAAGAACTAGGTTTGCTGATCAATAATCCCCTCGTCAGATGTCAAGGGGCGGAATTCCCAGGACAGAGTGCAATTAAAGAAATGGGTTCGAAAGCAGGTACGCAGAAGCAAAACGAATTTCTTCTTCTATTGTCGCAAGGTGAGTGAGAAGGAAAAGAAATTAGTTCAACTCGTAGGAAAATAAAATATAATTGCGATTAACCAAATTGGGCAGCAGCAGGGAAGCCTTCTTAACAATTGTTTGCATCGTCGAAACAATCGAGCGAGAAGTGCTTGGAAATGAAATTCGCCTACTCATGCAAGGATCCCAACAGCTTCCACCGACAAATAAGTACGACATCAGTAAAGCATAAAGAGAAACGTAACATCTCAATTATTATGAGAAAGGATTTGAAATAACGCAAGTTGTAAATTTTTGTCTATTTTTTATTTCTTCGACAGACACATTTTTGTAAATAGTCGTTATACAGTTTGTGAAAGGTTTCTTACGTGGCTTCTTAATTACTTGAGAAATCTTTATAACCTTTACCTGTGAACGAGGAAAAGAAATTCTCAATATACAGATTAAATTAAAAGTCCAAATTTTAATAGGCGTAATGAATTCTTCGCAATTTTATAAATTTCCACTAAATAAACAAGTCTATAGCCATTTTGTGATAAGCGAATTCACTTGTTATATTAATTTGCTTTCCAGTTTAAGTTATTGTTATTTAAATACGAGACATGTACTATTCTTTTGCATCTCGTCAAAGTGCCCTTCACTTTGTAAACATGAAAGACTTAAGATTCCGGAAGTGAAAGGGTGTCATTTCGTCAGCAGAGGAGAGGTTAATGACACAACGCAAACACACACACATACTCACACACATCACATCACACCTGGACTGAATAATGGCTCATCCGCTCTTTCTCTTTATACAAGGCAAGAGTTGGAATGTTTCTTCTAAATCATGAATATTAAAATGACGTAGCAATAATATTCAACATAAAATTCTGAGTTAATTAAAATCCATTTCAAGAAGAATTGTGCATTTCTCTTGGAAGAAATATTTCTGAATTTCGAATTCATTTATACGAAGAAATTCTTTTTTCATTTCTACAAGTTATATTTAGAAGAAGACAAAATTTAAGAATAAAACGAAATCAATTTTTTTAACCTGGAAACTTTATGCTAGTTAATAAATATTTTCAACTTAAACCAAGAATATAAACTGATGAGTATATTGAAGGATTCATGGGGAGCGATGTTATTAAAATGAAAACACAAAGCATTTCAAAGGATCCGATGATATTCCTCATAGGACTTGTGAAAGCGTAAATGTTAAAAAAAAAATTGCACACTTCTTTTTAGTAAGTTAAATGTACTTTAAGATTACCAAAATGATTATAAATACATTGCATTTCAAAAGGGATGAGCATTATAAGCTAACAAAAATTAAATTTGGAAATTCCATCACGATTATGTATTTTTGTTGCATCTTTCCAAACTTGGAAATTTTAAATTTCAATGCAATCAGCGCAGAAGCTCCACCTATGAAGCAGCTTCGGGAACGATGCAGAATTAAAGATGCAAATACAAACAGAGGACAAATTTTTCAAAAAAATTCCGTATTCAAGGATAAAAAAATTAAAGAACACCTTTTTCAAATGCTGAAACAGGGTCTCTTGTTTATCAAACTTAAAAGTCCAGCTTGTGTATGTGTTGTATAATTTATTCTAAATGGTTATGACGATTTAAACAAACTGAAATTTAAATAACATCTAATATGCGCAGTGACAGATGAAAGGAAATTTCCACATGTCCAGAAAAAATGGAAGTGATTATGTTTCCAATGAAATCACTAGGAACATGTTGCGTTTTCTCTCAAACAATGATAGGTTCATGAAATCGTCAATAGAAGTCGCTGTCCTCAATTGAGTTTCTCTTCATAAGTACTTCCGGTTGGGGAAACAAAAAAAATTGCGACGATAGGAGGTAGTATTTGCCTTTGAACTTCCAGCTTAAAACTGCATTAAACAAATGTTGGAGAAACCTTACCAGCTAATAACTGTTCATCTCTCCAGTGAAGGATTTCATTTTCCCCCACAATAAGTAGAAAAGTAGCTTTGTTCAGACGACCATCCGTCTGTCTGTGGACACAATTCCAACATTGCACTGCTTTGGAATGGAGAGCGTGCGTATAGTGAATTGCTGGAAAAGACGAATCAGCCCTTCGTTTCGGCTCTACGTGTGCTCTAAACGTTGTTGAGATGGTGCGTGTGCAGGATGCACGTGACTGGACTATTATAGAAAGGGGGTATCGGTGCCAAAACCAAAGAATTTCTTTATTTGTAGGGAGCTTAATATTTAATATGATAACTTGAAAACTAATTCTAGGAATCTGGATACTGAATTTCACGCCTTTACGTACCTAAATAGCACATAGATATGTTGCCCTCTCTGAATCCCACCCCCCGTAATTCCGACCCCAGTGTACCAATCAAAACCCAACTAAATAGTGCAGATAGGAAGCTAATTCCGAATTTCAACCTTCTACCTTAAAAAATGTAGAAATTATGAAGAGAACGGACTAATATTATAAAACCAATAAGTAGCTCCATTCTTCCGCTACTTCATAATATAGATTATGAGCACTTGAGCAAGCGTGCGTCGACAAAGCGATTTCACGTGCGCGCCCCGATGTCAGTAATGGTTAAAAGATGAACAGAAAGTAACAATACATTCCTTCTTGACAAATCGATTGTTATATGACATGCCATTATCTTGGTATTCTTTACACTCACTGTTTTAGAACGTGAATTCGATTTGAATTCTTTACACTCACGAAATATTCTGAAAAGTTGATACGGCCGAGCTAAGACTTTGTTGGTCATATTTCTGAAAACAGAATTTTAAAAAGTTAATCCGTTTTCAAGTTACCTATCGTGCAAACGGCGGACGGCCGGATTCTTTAAGTAGCTTTTATGCTAAAGCTCCTAATAATGGTTCAATGGTGAGAAAGGCTGTCCTCATAGCATACGTGCTAGGCTATTGGCACTGCTACCGATGCCAATAGCAATCAACAGATATATGAATAAAAATTGAAAATATACGTCGGATATACGAAAATACACTGCTTTATATATGCATATATTTATATAATGAAGAACGAAAACTGGAATTTATTTCTCAATCATTTGCTTAACTTTTATATATTAAAATAAATATCCAAAAATGATTTCTTACTTCAATCACGTTTAATTTCCCGGATGTCGTTGAGTCAGCACTTTCAGTTTACTGTGGTTTTAAAGCGTTGAAACAGTCACGAGGTGTAAATTGGCCGACTTTATAGCGAATGTTAATATGTACGAGAAAACGTGCAATTAAAAGTAATTTCATTCGTGTGCATTAAATCACAGGCAATCTACGACATTCTGGTTACTTTGAAATAGGTAGACAGGGTTGCCAGATTTTAAAAGCCCGAAGTACTCCGTTTGGCGGCAAAAAGTACTACTTGTTACTACGCACAGAACGTGAAAGCACTACATTAGTAGACTACTACATGAAATACTACCATAGTCTAAGGAAATATAGACTATAGTACTACATTAGAGATGTATAGAAAATTAAGTATAAATATTAGCATAAATATATGAATTGTTATCCTGACGTATGTTTAAATGTTTTTAAATACTGTGGACTTTAAATAATTCGAGAATTAATAAATAGTACATAAAATGGGGATCATGCATGGAATTTTTCTTTAAAAAAAAATAACAGTTGTATTTTATATATTTGGACACGCTGAACATGAAAAACGTGGTCAAAAGTAATTAAATTTGATTCTAAAACGCGAAATCACGCAGTTTTCTTTTAGTATTGACACGGTCGCTCATTGCGATGTTCTGACGATCCAATTTTGCTTAATAGTAATACCTGTACATTCAACCCCGTGAATGCCGTGCCCAGGAAAAATAATTGACTAACGTACTGCAAACCACGTGTGGAATGGACGTTCCCTGTGATTGGCTGCTTTCGAAAATACCAACATATGGGCCGAAAGAGCCAATCACAATACGCGTCTATTCCAGCAATACCATTTCTTTAAGTTTCAGTGGTGTAAAACAGTCTCATGATGTCAAATTTAAACAATGGCTACCATTAAAATTTAAACTATTTTTATAACTCGAGATCTTGACGTGATAGGGAAATTTGGAATTCAGATTTGGAATCAGCACGCTGAAATTAGTCTAGAACACCTATCTTCCCCGGTACCAAAAATGTTGTTGACCAGAGCTATTGGTAGTCATTTTATTAGGTACACAATTGTTTTTGCAGATTACTAAAAAACTAGAGCCAATTTTGCTTTTTTTCAGTCATATTCGTGTTCAGTACATTGAACTCATTAAGAAAAGGTTATTTTCATATCGGAAGCAAAAAAGTTTTGAAAATTTGTTGCCCAGTGTAATTCAAGAACAGACGACGCACATACAGTAGGAGAAAATCTGTGCGTCGTCTGTTCTTGTGTATCTTCCTGTGTATCTTCTTGGCAAGATGGTTGGCATAATTATTTTTCAATTTTTCATTAAAAGGAGTATTCATTTTTAATCAATTGTATTTACACTCACAGCAATTTCCAGATCGTAGGACTCATTTTATTAGGTTATAGCTCTCTGACTCGATTATAAGAATACAGTACTTCGTAGATAAGTTGTATCATCCATCTTCAAGTGTTTACGAACCCCTGCCTCATCTAACAGCGCCATACTCAGCTTTACGAGCCAAGTCATAGGAAATGGGAATCATTTCCGGTAGAGATACGAAATCAAGTTACGAAAACATGGCAGATAGCGATACTGGACGATTTCGCCGTTCGTGTTAGTAAGAAGATTAATACAAAATTATTAGAACTAATACTACTCTTAATATGACTATGGATGGGACAAGTTATCTAGAGACTATCTATCAGTAGGGATAGTCTCTTCAACTCTGAGTGCGAGAACAGTCTCCCTGAAAAACTCGACGTTGAATAAGCCATTTTCCAACGTTGTTCGTCTTGCTCCTTCAAATTTTACCAGTTCAAGAAAAATTGAACGAAAACAGGAATCTAAGTAAGTTACACTATTTTCTAACGTAAATTAAACTTATTTAATAGTTCCAAATTTATTTGCTGACACGTTTTCTTATTCATTATTGTTACGATTATTTTTTATTTACTCGTTGTGATCTGAAATGCATTTCCACTGAACAGCATTCATTATTATCGACTGCTAACAACATGGCTAGTTTCTCGAAGCAAGAATGGATCTAAACACCGGAAGCTGTGTATCGGAGCCTTATTGAAAGTAAGAAGGGTGGCTGACTTAATTTCAGCACGGAGGTCGAATAAGATATTAACTAAAATAAAATGTCGCTATTTCCCTTTCCATTATTGTAGGGAGTGTAAATCATTGATCTAAAACTCATCCTTTTTTCTATATTTCAGATTACATAGGATACTATGATCCATCTTATAATATGAGTCTTCCTCTTCTGCAATACGTGATAGTTTCCATTTACCCTACCCAAAGGAATGTAAAAGGAATCTTGCAGATTTATAATGAGAACGATGTAATGGTTACAACAAAAATAATGCCTTGATTTTTGTGCAAATCATTTCTGTTAGGTGATGGTGAATTTATTGCATTATAAGTTGAATGTATTCTTAGATCAATAAATAATTTTAAAAAAAGTTGATGTTTAAAAATTTTAAAAAGATGTCGTTTCTCTTCGTATTGTTGTCTACCGTTCAAGAGCTGTCAACTCTATGAACACGGCGATCGTTATTTTAGAATTTAGCAACAGATTTATCATTAAAATCCTTTTTTCTGCCTACAAGCTTGGAGTTCTATCGTCTGCTGGCGAATTTTGACTGCAAAGACGATAAAATACAAATACAGGTCGGTATACAAATGTAAACTTGTGTAAATATCAGTATACACTGTGTAAATAGGTGTGTAAGCCTGTGTAAATTGTGTATACACGTGTGTAAATTTGTGTACCTGTGGTATAAATGTGTAAATATGCTATACAGATGTGTACAAAAGTGTAAGCTTGTGTAAATAGTTGTAAACTTGTATATTGTGTATAAATTTATGTACATATTTGGTTAAGCTTATGTAAATAAGCTGTACAGATGCGTAAATTGTCTATACACGTGTGTAAATTTGTGCAGATATATGTATAAATGTGTGTAAACTTGTGTAAATAAGCTGCACAAAGGTGTAAATAAGCGTAAACATGTGTAACTATGTGTAAACCTGTGTAAATTTGTGTACGTGTGTGTTTAAATGTGTGTAAAGTTCTGTAAATATTCTATACGGATGTGTACTAAAGTGTAAACTTGTGTAAATAGGTATATATCCGTGTGTAAATTTGTGTATATTGTGTAAATAGGTATATACTCGTATGTAAATTTGTGTAAATATGGCTATATAAATGTGTAATTAGCTGTGAAAATATATAAATATGTATGTAAAAATGTGTAAATAAGTAATAGTAACGCGTATAGTATTAACGCGTATAGTAAACATTCCGTTAATGAGTCTTAAGTCTTGTACAGTCGAGTCAATTGACCCAAGAATGGCGACTCGGAAATTCGGGTCAAACAACTCTTACTGACATCTGTGTCCAATGATTCTCTTAAATGGGTCGTATTGGAAGAATCATAGGACTCTCACAAGCAGGTCATATTAACCGCATATTGCTGTGAGTGTACTACAACTCCTACTCTTATATAATGCATACATTATTATTTATTTTGCTTGTAGCAATTAGCTGTATTACTAACAAGTAAAGGCCATCACGAAGAACTTATTCCAGCGCTAATTTTCCTAGTTATACATGGTGTCCAAAAAGTCTGGTAACATGGCAGATATCTCAAAGATCTGATATACAGTAGGCGAGATCTGATGAGTGTGATTTATTGGTAATGGGGGGGTGGGGAATTCATTGCCGCACTCAAATTTGACTTTGACTCCCAAATTTAAGGTCATCCATTTAATTTAAATTCAATTAAATTTATTATAAAATTTATTATAAAATTTATTATAAATTTATTATTATTAAAAACAGAGTATAAGTTATTCCTTCCTGTACTGAATTGGTGAGGTTTACTTTATGAAGAAATAATTAATTTTATGAAACTTGAAGTTTTTGTCTATTCGAGATAAATAAATAAATAAATAAATAAATAAATAAATAAATAAATAAGTTGCAATTAGTATATGATAACTAAATGAGATGTAAATATATTTAACGCAATAACCATATTTCCGATTCCCGAGTGCGCAGCTGCAAGAATGTAAGTCGGATATCCTTTGTAATTCGTAATCTAGTCAAGGACTTGCAATGTTAGAAATAATATTAAAATGTATGATCAGTCAGGTCTGATGATATATTTCTCCTGTTGTTAGAATTATATGATTTAAAAATAATCCAACTATAAATAAAGGAGAACATGTGAATTCGTCACGGAAACAGTTTTGTATTGTTGTTGCACGTTTAAGCATTGTTGGGGCTGGCTTCAAGCACACGCCGGAACTGAAAAATCACTTGACCATTGTTGTTTGAGCAACAATTTTTATCAAACTATAAATAAAGGAGAATATGGGAGTTCGTCACACAAAACAATTTGAATGTGCGAGCTTTGCAACAATATGAATTGAATTTGAAACTAATTACCGTGCAAACTGCGCGCGGATAAAATTTTGTAGTAATAATAATAATAATGTAACAACAGCAGGGAAACAATTTGAATATGCATCAATTATATGGAGTCCATATACTACCAAATCTTGTTGAAGCTATTCAAGCTAAATTACTAAGATATTTATTTTATAGAATTTTTCGATATTTCCCTACATTTGTTTCTAATGAATCATTGCTTCACTTATTTCAAATCCATACTCTTTCACATAGAAGGAATTGTCAGTTGGTCGTATTTTTATACAAAATATTACATAATGAAATTGATGATCCCAATGTAAGAGAAAAAATAAGTTTTTATGTTCCTAACATTTCTTCGAACAGGTTTCGTAATTTATTCTTTATTCCAAGGGTTAATACTGACTCGCATAAAAATTCTCCAATACTTAGACTGTTGTCTTTTTACAATAAAATACACCCTCTACCTATTGATATTTTTAGTATGAGTCAAAATGAATTTGTTACTTCTTGTAATAACTTCTTACCATTTATGTGTCAATAGCTTTCAATAATACTTTCATTTTTCATAAATTACCTGTTTTTATTCATTTACTGTTGCTTATGTTACTTCATTTATGTAATTACTCTTGTTTTTGATTTTCAAATTGCAAATGTGAATTGCAAGTTTTGAAATATTTGTAAAAACTTTCGAACTGTAAATGCAATTTTTAGTGAACATAGTAATTAGGGAAACCTGTTATGTTCACAATAAATAAATAAATAAATAAATAAATTCGCCAGATAACTCGGAGGATGAAGCCCTATGTTGTCCCCCAACAGACCGAAGGCCTAACAAGTAAAAAAAACAAAAAACAAACTAAAATCAAGGCCGAGTTAGACAAGAAAAGGGAGTAATATTAAAATGATAAGGATAATATAACAACAACAGGGAATACCAACCAGATAATCTGGGAGGTAAAGTCCCATGTTGTTCCCCAAAGCGCAAGAGCCCAAAGCGGAATAAATAAGAAATAGAATAAAAAAATATAAATAATAATAATAATAATAATAATAATAATAATAATAATTTAATAATAACGTAACAACGGCAGGGAGAGAACAGACAGCCAGGATCAGCTGAGAGATCAAACCACTTGTTGCCCCCCTACAGGCGTAAGCCCAAAACGGGGTTAATGAAACACAAAATAAAAAAAAACAAACTAAAATACAAAAAAAAAGACACAAACAACAAAGAAAAAAAAATACGGAGATCAACGATTACATCAAAATTTGATCAACAATAGCTGAAGCGTATGATAAAAACTAATTAAATTAAAATAAGAAACAAGCTTGGCAAAGTTAATATGCCATTTATCAAAAGAACAATAAATATAATAATAATAATAATAATAATAATAATAATAATAATAATAATAATAATAAATGATGATTAATATTAATAATAATATAACAACAAGAGGAGTATCCCACCAGAATAATCTAGTCGGGAAGAGCCCAACGTTGTCCCCAAAGGCCAGAATGCCCAATCACGGGGTTAATGATAACTATACAAAAATAAACTGTAAAATTAAGATAAATTAATTACACAACAGTAAAAATACAAACAATAAAAAACCAATAAAAAGAGACGAGGGGAGAAAAAATAAAAAAAAAAGAAAACCCCCACACACAACAAAAAAACAGTTACCCAAACAAACCAATCTGATCAGCTTTCAACAAATCAATGTTGGAGTCTTTAAAATTAATACTAAAATTTTTTAATAATTTTTCGATAGGATCGATCTGAGAAAGACAAGTCCTCCACTTATGAGACGGCTTAAAGACAAATCCCGTACGGGTTTTTAACAAATTGTAGACAATTAAAATGTTCCTGAACCGTCGGAACCTTAATCTTTTTATGGAAAACATTAATAAGAATCTTAAAGAGATATCGATTTAAAATAAGCTTAATATTAAACAGATTACATTTATCTCTAAAAAAGACATCATGTCCTACGCACCTCTTCCGAAGCAGTTTTGCAAAGCTGTCAAACTTAAGTTGGATGCTTGCTAAAGCTTGCATATTACTGCCAAACCAAATCCACGCGCAATATAACACTTTAGGAATAACAAGAGCTTTAAAAAGAGTAGTAAAAACCTCAGGATCTCTAATAAATACCGACAATCGTTTGAGAATACCTAATCTTTGTGAGATATCACAGTTAAGCGATTCAAAATGACAAGAATAGCAAGAAACCACTAATCCACCTCAAAATTTTATTCGAACGGATGCGCATTTCGGCAGCCAAACTGCGCATCCGTTCGAATAAAATTTTGAGGTGGATTAGTGGTTTCTTGCTATTCTTGTCGTTCCGTGTCCACAGTGTCTGGCTCCGTTTCTTCCTGATTCAAAATGACTTAAAAATGAGCAATTATCAAAAAACATTATACCGAGATCGTTTATCACAGATTTTCGTGTTAAAAAGCCGTCTTTAGTGTAATATTGATACTCAAAAGGGGCAGTTTTAACGACTAAATGAAATAATAAAGGACTTCAAAACATTTAAGTGCAAGACCATACGGGAAGCCCATTGAACAACGACTAGAAGGCCATTTTGAAGAATTTCACAGGCATTAAAACTATAGTATAAATCAAGGCTTTACTAGGAAGGCGTTCGAGAGAATACGCTAGGTCCGCAATATAGATATTGAAAAGGAGGGGGCCCAAAGAACCCCGCTTGTAATTGGTATTTACGATACCAGATGGACCCTGAAAACGGCTCCTACCCAGCAACATAGAGATAAACCATTGTATTAAAAAGGCCGGAAGATGTAGGCAACCAAGTTCAGTAAGAAGCAATTTGATATTAACACTATCAAACGCTTTGGAAAAGTCCAAATATAAAGCGTCTACCTGCAATCTATTATCTATATGATGAGTTATAAAGTGCAAAAAAGTAGCTAAGTTAGATTGGGTAGAGCGCAACTATGGTTTCCAATAATTTAGCGGAAAATGAAATTAGGGTTATGGGTCTAAAGGCATTAACCTCCCGCGGTCCGCCTTTTTTGGGAATAGGCTGAATAACGACTCGTTTCCATTCGTTGGGATATACATCGCTTGAAATAGCCAAGTTGAACACGTGAAGTAAAAGGGATACGAGAGCAGAAAAACAGCCCTTAAAAATAAAGTCGGGAATACCAGGAACAATACAAGCTTTCGAAGCTGATAGACGTTTGGCTGTATCAAGTTATGAAATTGGAAGTAAGCGGCTGTCATAAAAATGTGTCGCCAAATGTGTGCTCCAGCATTCCTCTAAAAGTTTAGTCTCACCTTTTAATTCGACGTCACTGTAAACTTTAGCTATACCCTCCAACATTTCAGGGTCAATAGAATCGTGATTCTTGACATTAATATTTAAAAATTTTTTAGCTATTCTCCAAAAGCTCTTGGGATTTGATCTTAAATGAGCTCCAAGGGCATTAAAATTTATCGCACGATCGTGCCGCCAATTAGATTTAAAGTCTCTTCTAGCATTAGTGAACCTAATATAATCCATATGCGAATTGGAAGATTTAAATGTTTTATGTAGGGATTGTTTTTGTTTCCAAAGAGATCGAGTTTTACTTGAGACCCAAGTCGGAAATGACTGTGGAGATTGAAATGACTAGAAAGAATCAGCACGAAAACCTTTAGAGATTCTGGCTGGAATGAACATAGAAAAGCAGATCTAACAACATCTGTAATAGCGGTCCAGATAAGATTAACGTTGGTATTCGACAGAATATCATGCCAGTCAAAATCATTAAGGTAACAAAACAGCCCCAAATAATCACCTTTATTTAAATCATAATGTGAGTCTCGATAAATCCAATTATTTGACAATATGGACTAATTGAAACTAATAAAGGAGGATGATAGACATTTGGCGTCACCAGGTAGTCCTCTGCTGCGCTAACAGCAACCTCAATATTGCAAACACCTTGTCGAGGTTATCACCAAATTGTAGTTCGTTAAAGTAGTCTCACATAGCCAACACTTAGTAACAATGTTACGTTTTTTAGCATAAAAATGACCATCTGAATATATCTTAAAATCAGAGTAATTAAAATCACCGAATATCACATAATCCATTTCATGGGAAAATATAAAGCCAGCGAGATCCTCTAAAAAAACTTCATAACGGGACATTGGCAAACCATGCTGAATGTAAATGTTAACAAGGCACAATTTGGTGCCTTTGCAGGCATTATTTTTTTCGTATCTATAACAACTCTAATAACATCAATATCAGGAACAGAGTATTCAATCCTACACGCATGCGACCTAATGGAGTTGGGAACCGCTATAGCGGATCTAACTTGTGCGCCCCCTATAAGTGCATCTATAAGTGCGCCCCCTCCCCTACGTTGATCAGGTCGGTCACTGCTAAATTCGTTAAACTTTCCACCAAAGAGCATATAGCCCGTAATTGTATCGTTCAACCAAGTCTCTGTAAAACAGTAAATATTTCTATTATTTTCCGTAACAAAATCAAGTACCGACGGAAGCTTCGTACCCAGACCACGCACTTTCTGATAATAAACATAAATCATCATGATTGGCCGATGCACTCTCCTCCGGGAGCGAGGAATCAATTTGACTTCTAAAAATTTTTCCGAAGAATGAGGACAGAAACGTGCCCACGGGCCATAATGAAGATTCGAACAAAGAGTCAAAATCATTATTATTAACAAATACCACAAACGAGGCATAACTCTGATGTTTAGTTTTCAATTTAATACATTTGCTTGTAACAACAGAAGGAGAAGTAGAAGCAATAAAATTCTTAATCTCGTGATATATAAGTTATGTAAGTAGAAGCAATAAAATATGATATATTTTTATGTGTGTTCATTTGATTGTGTTTCATGTTTTATGAATAAAAGTAGATAATAATAATAATAATTTTCCCTTCCGTGGATTTGAGCCCTTTCGTGGGCCCGCCTTTGGGACTTGGCATCCGGACTTAGTCCGAGTTTGGTTTTTCCAAAACAACAACAATAATTATAATGTCAATGTTTCTAGATAAAATAAGCAAAACGAAATAAAAAAAAGACTAAAAATGGAAAAACCGCTCCAATGTTGTTTACCTTCCTCCCTCTACCTTCTTTTCTAATAGGAGTAAGCCATATGACTTGATTGAGTATTTGTAATTATATGTCTGTATATGCAAAGAATTTTCTAATGATAAAGGGAGAGAAATTATCGACTTGTCATTAAAAATAAAAAAGAAAAAAAAAATTAAAGAAAGAAAAAAAAAAAAAAAAAAGAGCCGCCGAATTTGTCAACTTCCTGCAGCAACAAGACTTAAAATCTTTCAATTAAACTGAATAATGTCAAGATTAGAGTTGATTATAATCTTGAAACTATATTTTATAATATTTACGTCAACTGCTAATGCTCTTTTACCCCTTCTCCCTAACTTTTTCTCTCCCCACCACTTGATTGTATTGGAGCTTCGAATTCTTTCCTCCCTGGCACTGATATAGAAGAGGCCGATTCTCATTCGCTGACCTCGCTCTTCCATCGACTGTCGCCCGCCCTCTCCACGACCGACTCAGCAGACGAAGTGCGAAGGCCGTTCTTGATTGGGTGACTGACTTGTGCCGCGCTCGTCACTCATTGGCTGTGAAGTGGCGTCAGGTTTAAACTGGGCAGCATTGGACAGAAGCTTCACTGTGACGCCCTTTTTGACGGTAAAAGTTGTTTCTATGCCGAGGAGAAAGAAACCACTGCTCCACGAAAGTAACTGGGCAAACGAGAGAAATACACAGTCGAGAGTATAGAGGCCAAGGGATGAGCGAAAGAAAGAAGCATCAACAGCGAAACTGAAAGGAAAGAAATGTTGATCGATATCAAAGGGAGTCAAAGAGGAAATGAAAGGAGAAGCACTAGGAGACCGACTTTGTTAAAATCACTCTTCATTTTAACAAAGTACTGTAGTTCGAATTAATGTTGCGTTGAATATAAAATGAAGAGACCATAATATTATTATTATTATTATTATTATTATGTTAAAAAAACTACTGAATCACCAAAAAAGAGTTTTTCAAACTTAATTCTGGCGCAATCTCTATTAATATAAGGTTGAAATTTTATCATTTTTTAACCTTCCGTACGTTTATTAGAGTAATTACCACCTCCCTCCAAAAAACTTTTGATGGTTCAAGGAACTGGGAAACATTTCTTAACTCCTTAAGGCACCATTGTCATTTTTAGAAGTTCACGGAAATGAACGACATACTACATTCTAATAGATTTGGAGGACCAATCAAAAACTCTTTCGTGTCCAGGACCTGCGCTTTATTTAGAAAGATTTACATTTCAAACAAAGGCGTCAGATTTTGCAGTAAATGCTCAAAGCACATTGATTGGTTCTTGCCTAAAGCACCGGTTCACCTAGCGCTGGCTATTAAAGCATCAAATCAAGTTTAAAGATATTTCCAACCAAATAAATTTTGTTAACTTGTAGAGAGAAAACTTTTTTTCCAATAATTCACACGAAGCGAAGACCAGGTATTTGACCTGGATGACACTTACTGATGTCTGCTTCAGTGTCTGAATTACTCAACAACATTCAGAATTTACTAACAATAGGCATCAGAAAAAAAAAGGATTTACTGTTACCATGACCTTGGTTATGCCAATAAGTTATCACATGCTGCATATATACACGTATAGGGCCAGAAAAATACAAAAACGAAAACATTATTTCAAACTCTTTTTGTGGAATAGTGTTTTCGTTCTTGTATTTTTCTTTTTTGTTTTTCTACAAGCTGCACAGTTCACATATCGAATCTCCTTAAGTTAATGGGTTTGATTCGTAAATTTTGCTCTTTCCTTTTTTATATTTTTAACGTGAAAAAATCGAAAGGAATATATTTTGAAGGATCTTCGGCCATTTTATGATTCAAAGTAATAGTCAGTTTCATATATATTAAATGAAAACGATATAATTTTTGTGTCTTGTTTTACTCAGCTGGACCAAATAAGACTGCTTAAAGAAGATTACAAATGATGGCAAAGGTGATATTCATAAATTAAAGCATATAAACGAGGTGGTAACGAAAACGAGGACAAACTGAGGGAGAGTATTTCCTCTACTACCTAAAATAAAGTTGAATCCATATATCCTGAAATGCATGTTTTAAGATAGAACACAAAATCGCTGGTAAACTGGGGCGAAGGCTATTATGACGTGGGCAATATCTATTTGGGGTACGACTCTTGATATACACGATCTCCCGACTATTTTCACTTGCTCTTCCAGACGTAAAAGACCTCATAACCTGCCTGCTACATGATAACGGGCCTGGTAACACAACAAATTTCAGTGATATGACGGTTAATAAGGACGACGGACGTGTTACTTAAAGTGTTAACCACGTGTTCCATCTCTAACAGTTTAATTTGTCTGCATAGCGGCTTTATTAAAGGACTGATACCACGGATGAGGTAAAATGATACTAAATGCACAAGATCCAATAATCCCTCATTTACTTCCTCGTCCGATTCATCTCAGAAAGTTGCCCGATAATAAAGTTTTAGGTAGTGTATGATAATCCATGGTTCCCAATCTGGGGGTAGCCGAAGATTTGGGATCGCCGAGATTTATTTTAATAGAAAATTTCTACCAAATACTTTTTTTAACATCGTGAGACCACCCTGTTAAATGCCTTTTTTATTGAAACGTGAAGGGTCGTCTGTTTTAGAAAAAGGGATCGCGACTCGAAAAAGATTGGGAACCAGTGGTCTAAATATTTGGGGGTGACGTATAAGAAGAGCAGAATGAATATTTTCATCTTGAAGAATGTTTGTATTCAAGACGAAATGTTTGTATCCAGCCTAATTAAGACGTATCGTATGCTAGTCAACTGTTCTGGACCATCTCTTCTACCATTAACCTTATGCTCCCATAAAAGTGCAGAATAATATATAGCGCGAAATCTGACAAACCTTAAAGCATTTGTATTCGCACACAGGTATAAAGAATCGTCTCTAGCCATTTACTATTCGGCCCTTGGTGCTTGATTAATTTAGGTACAATTCTTAAAATGTACCACTGCATGCGGTTATGACAGAGTCAGCAGTCGTTAATTTTTGCTGTAATCTATCACAATTCTTACGCAATGAAATTTCTTGCTTTAGCAAACAAGATTAATCCATAGATCATTATAACATAAAATTTGGAGCTGTTTTTCTAAGTGTGCTGTGTAATTTTAAAGGATTAACTGCTATAATTTTAAAGAAGTACGTTCATTTATATTAACGCTGTTAAATTAATGATTCCAGGCACAAGCAGGAATAATTATCTACTGGTCAAAAAAACTTGTTAAATTTTCGTTTCTCATAAACCTGTTAACTTCGATTCGAATGCAACATGAATTAAATTTCCAATCATGCCAGTGGAAATGACCACTTACGTACGTAAAACAGTGAGCAAGCAGTAAGCAGCAGGGCATACAATGAGCAAAACATTTATTGGCACGGTACTCGTTCTCGTTTTCAAGTAAAGCGCTGATTCTATAAAATCTGGTACTGAGAAATACAGTCATGTAATTTTTGATGTGTATCCCTAGACTCAGTAAATTTGTGGACTCGGCTCATAGCTGATGTACTGGCGTAACTTGATGATGTTCTGTAAGCTTAAGTTCCTGTTTTGTTCCAGTGAACGTTAATTGCGTACATACAGAGTAAACAGAACAGTTACGGTCTCTAATTTGAAGAACAGTTGAATGCGAGCGACGGAACTCGAGAATGTCGCAGTTTGAGCAACGGCTGAACGTGAAATTCTACCAAAAAAATTAGCCAAATTAGCTAATGAAACCTTTCACATGATTAAACAAGTGTACGGCGACGAAGCCATGGGGTGTAGTGACACAAAGGTTTTGTAGAGAGAAGAGAAAGTTTGCAGGATAAGTGCTAACGATCGGCTAACAACAGTCCGAACCGAAATCAAGATCGCAGAGGTTCCAACGTTGGGGAATATGTAACAAAATTATGACTGATGACCTGAACATATCGTGTTCTACCCAATATAGTGTACCACGCAACTTGGCACAAAACCAACGTACCAACGTATGACCATTTGCGGCGACCTGATCAGTAGTGCTGACGACGATGGGACGTTTCTTGACCGGATCATAACAGGAGACGAAACATGGTTCTTTCTGCACGATTCGCAACTGAAGCGACAATCGGCCACCTAGAAATTCCCAACATCGCCGCGAAAGGACAGGTCAAAAGGCAAGGTGATACTTGAACTGTTTTTCGACTCTTCGGGAATTGTCCATATGGAATTCATCCCGAAGGAGCTACTGTAAACAAGCACCGCTACAAAGATATCCTTCACCGTTTACGCGATTCAATTCGTTATAAGCATCTTGAGCTTTGGCGCAGCAAGAGTTGCTACAAGACAACGTCTCTGAAGATCGGTCGGTGCTTGTCCAAGAGGAACTGGTAAAGCAACAAGTCGTAGTTTTGCCACATCCTCCGTAAACGCCTATCTCGCATCATGCGTTTTCTTTCTCTTTGCCCGTATGAAAGAAGGCTAAATGGGGAGTAGAATTTAGTCGTCTGAGGAGATCGTTACTGCCACAGGAGCATCCATAAAAGATATTCCTGCCAATGCCTTTCAGAGATGTTTCCAGCAGACACCTATACTAACGTTGGCAGATGTGCATAGCAGCCAGTGGCGACTATTTTAAGGAAGAAAGTGGACATGTGTAAGATGCTGTCATATGGTGTGACATAAACAACAGTCTACGAACCTAATGACTGTAGTTGTATAATTGTATGAAATAATTATTTTTTTCTTACAAAGTGTTGAGCATGTGGGAAGAGTAAAGAGAAGAGATGTATAAAGGAAAAAGATATGCCTATACAACTGGAAGATGATCCTAACAACATTGGCGGAAGTATTCTGAGAAAGGAGATAATTACAGCCATGGATAAATGAGAAAAGGAAAGGTTGCAGGAGTGGAACACCTGTGGAGCTGATGCGGTGTCTACAGGAGGGCTGAATGCGGGAAATGCAGAAATTATGTAATGAAATATACCGACGTGGAGAGTGGCCAAAGTGCTTTATGAGAACGGAGCGTGTGAGGAACATAAAACTGTCAGTATGAATACACGTGAAGCAAAATTTGAAGATGTTGAGCACAAGGCTGATCAGCAATATGGAAGAGAGTGTAAATGAAAAGCAATTTCGTTTTAGGAATGAAACTGGAACAACAGCTGTGATAGGATTAGTATGAATAATTGGAGAAAGATACATGTACTTGGAAAAAGGGAAATGTCTGACCTTGCGTTTTGGAGATTTAGAAAAGGTTTCGATTGTGAAATAGAAGGAAGGAATGGAAATTTTGAAAAACAAAGGAGTGGATTGGAGAGAGGAAGACCTATCACCAAGCTACGTCATGAAGTGAATTTATGATTTAATGTCGAGTCGCATTCATTGCTCTCTGGACACTCTTGGTCTTATCAGACGAAGTAAACAAAAAAATAACTCATACATTAAAAGAAAACAGAGAAAATAAATTGTATTAATAAATAAATTGCTGGGTTAAAAAAGAGGCATATACACTGAAGAGCCAAAACATTATGACCACCTACTCAATAACGCGTTGCGCCACGTTTTGGCCTGCAAAACAGCTGCAACTCGCCTTGGCTTGGATGCCACAAGTTCTTTGTAGATGACTGGAGACAAGTTGTACCAAATGTCTAAGCAGAGATCACGCAAAGTCGAGATATTCCGACTTGGTGATATTTGAGCTCTGAGCTACCGCTCCATGACATCCCAAATGCGCTCTATCGGATTAAGATCCGGCGAGTTAGGTGGCCAGGACATTAATTGGAATTCATCCTTATGCTCCTCGAACCACTCCAACACAATTCGAGCCTTGTGACATGGGGCGTTGTCCTGCGGGAAGATTCCATTTCCAGTTGGGAAGACAGACGCTATGTAAGTGTGCAACTGGTCCGCAATGATGATTTGAGAGTCCGCAGCTTTCATGGTCCGTTCTACCACAACTACGGGTCCCAGAGCCGCCCATTAGAACGTCTCCCAAAGCATAATATCGCCACCACCAGCCTGTGTATGACCTGCTGTACAGGGGGTGAGCAACTGTACCCTGCCACGACCATCGACATGATGAATAAGAACTCGTGATTCATCCGACCAGGCAACTCTCTTCCACTTATCCATGGTCCAGTCTCGATGTTCCCGGGCCCACTGTAGGCGTAGTTGCCAATTACGCTTGGTCAACAGAGGCACACGAGTGGGACGTCTGCTGCGCAGGCCCATATCCAACAGTGTCCGCTGAACTGTGTGTTTCGAAACACTTGCACTTGGACTGCATTGTAGTGGGCTGTCAGCTGAGCCACTGTCTGGCGCCGATCTTGCTTTACCAAGCGGGGCTGGTTTCACCGTCATTTTCCACTTTACATAAATACTAACAACGGCAGATCGTGAACAACCTACCAGTCGTGCAGTTTCGGAGATACTCGTTCCGAGTCTTCGGGCCATTACAATCTGCCCTCTATCAAATTCGCTTAGATCAGTAGCCTTTCCCATTACTCGCAAAATTAAGTGCAAGACTGATTCCTTACCTTCTCCAGCAGCAGTTAAATACCATTACCACTTAATTACGTGCCCTCCACGTGACCCAGACGAGTTCATTCACCGATGTAGTGATGGTCATAATGTTTTGGCTCTTCAGTGGTATGAGGCAAAAAGTAGAGACTTGAGTATAGGAACAAAAAAAATTGAGTGGTTTCAGATATGGCAGGGCTGTTATTTATCTCCAACTTTGCTCAAATCTACATGGAACAAATGGTAGAAGAATGTGAAGAATGTTGGAATAGAGATAAAGTAATATGTACTGGAGGAAGAAGAATAAAGTGCATTCGGTATGCAGATGACATGATTTTGATAGAAAAAAAAAACAGAAAACTTGAAGGATATGCTAAACGCAATTAGAGAGATGGAGGAAGAATATGGATTGAGAATTAACCACAGAAAAAAAACCAAAAGTCATGCGGGTGGGCGAGCTCGAACACATGGAAATTTATGTGAAAGGTGAAAGACTAAAACATAGTAGAAAGAATAATAAAGTGTTATGTTAGGAATGTGATGTTGTGTGGTTGTAAGACATGGATATTACTAAACAAAGATCGGAAACGAACTGAGGATATTTGGATACAGAGTAAGATGTTGAATATTCGTCCCTCAGATAATATGAGATATGAAGAAATGCTGAGAGGAGTGAGAAAATAGAGAAGGCGTTGAACATTATTACAGAAAAACATTGGCTAGAACATGCGTTAAGAAGGGCGAGTTTGCTAAAGAAAATGACAGAAAAGACACCATGAAAAAGAAGGAGAGCGGAACGAAAAGATGAAAAGAAGAGCAGAGGATAGAGAACGATGGAGGAAATACATTAGCAGAAAACTGATGGTGATGATGATGATGATGATGATGATGATGATGATGACAGAGGGGAAATAAAACCAAAGCCAAATAATTGTTGTCACGATGACTATTTCCATGTACGCCACACCTACTGAAAATGAGACATCTTTCTTCATTTGCATAAATCGAAAGAAGTAGGAAAAATACTAAGAACAAAATAGAAATTCTGCTTTGTTCATCATTGTGTTGGAAAGACTTGAGTGGTCAAAGATATCCGAGAGTGCGTCAAAAACAATTCTTAAATGGCTAATCGTTACGAAAAAATGGAGAAATGCTCGGAATATTAAAGTAGACAATAAAAAATATAGTGAATAAATAAAAGTTACTGGGCAAGTACAGAGTCTGCGCGGAAAAAGACGAAAAAGAAAAACATTTCACCATTGCGACAAACGGATCAAAATGTCTTCACGAAAGCAGTCAAAATAGCAGGAGAACTTCAAAGTGAAGAGAATCTTGCTGTTACACCCCCACAGTACTTCTACATCACAGAAACGTTTTAGACTCATGTAATTTGGTCCGCTGATAGGCAAGTTTAACTTGCTTGGGCATGACGGTACCAAAATAGTGTGGAGAAAAACTGGTAAAGCACTTAGCCTCTACTGCATAAGAGCAACCATAAAATACGGAGGAGATCATGGAATCATTTTCTGGGGATCTTCTACTAATTATATAACTTTGCTAAATTGTTCAAACTGCAGAAATGATTTCCGCGAACTCTACTGAAATTACGTAAAAACCAATCAGTTTCCCACTATTTTGCATCTTTAGGAATCTCGACTGCCACACAAATTTATAATACTCAATTGTGTTTGTTTGTTTTCAAATCTCTTAATCGACAACTTATTCTATCTTCTCCTATCACAATTCACTATCACAATGAATGACATTTTTACCTTACCCGTTCCGCGACCTCGATAAGACCAAATCAAGAGAAATGACCAAAGGAGATGTGTCTCCTTTATAAGCAGTGGTGTTGCACCTTCAGTTAGAGTCAATGGTATTGTCTGATGACTATCTTTGCATTTCCACACAGTAATGACACGTGTGGTAGCGGAAAGGTCCATTTTTTGCCGGGTGGAAGGGTGTCCAATTACTTTCTTCCAATCCGTGTAGATCTTCATTGGAGAAAAAGATTTTGTGCTATTGGGTTTTGAAATTAGAAAAATTGGCTGCAAAAAATTTAAATGGCAAGTTGAAAGACATATATCTCTGAAATTAAGCATGCCTAGCAGCTGATACTTTGGAAGTTTAAAGCTAGTAGTGTGCTTGATTGGCTAGCCAAAACGCAAGCTTCCAGAAGGTTTAATTTCCAAGTTATGAGCAGCAAATTCTGCTTTAAATTTTGCGTGCCAAATTATTTTGCCCACTTTGCAATGGCATAGCACTTCCAAATCTTGATACTGTAACCATTGTGTAAAGAATAAAAAGTTGTCCTAAACTGCCAATTTTCAGCAGCACTTGAAACTTGGCAATTTATTTGTGCGCACAGTCGCATTCCGAAGGGGGCCATTTTTCAGTGTGGCAGTGTGTGATCCATCACTTATAATCGTCTTTCATCAACGCACAAGTGTAAAACAATGGCATATGGTCGATACGTAGTGGATAGCTTATACATTCTGTACCTGAATTTATATTCTGGGATATACTGCACAGCTGTGTGCAGGGCGTCCTTTCCACGAAATTACGACTTTACTCGTATTGAAAGTCTTGCGATATTTACAAATCAGTGACGCATCCAAGAAAAAATAATTAGCAATGGTCCATGACGATAAAGTATTTTATAATGTAACTTCGATTATAAAATTGCACAATTTAAATTATCAGAGACATCCATACATAATTATGCGAAACAAAATTTCACTCTTCCACATGTTCCCCTCTTTCATTTTCTTACAGGGGGCCTCGGCCGTTTATCTCTTGTAAAACTGGTTTGGTGGAATTAGCGTGAAAGAGTAGATATATTACAAGCAGATATATAGAGCCTAACACTCTCAAAGAGTAAATTTCATAGTTATTGCAAAAACAAATTTAACGATATACGAAAATGATAAACATTTTCATAAACGAGAGAAGCTTCTGGTGAAAAGATTTATAATAATATTCAACAAAATTATAAAAGACCCCTTAACAATCGAGATACTTGTCTGTGTATAAAAATATTATATCGCCGGTTCAATCACTTATTATTATTATTATTATTATTATTATTATTATTATTAATTAGGTTGCACTCTGATGGGGTATAATTTAAGGTAGCGCTAAGGGTAATTGATTCCTAAGAGATATAGTGGTATGTGGAAAGTGTCTGGAGGTAAGGGAAGACGCACGATGAGGAACTTTTGTAAAGGTGGGTTGAACGATATTGGGCACCGACGTATAGCCAATCTTTTACAAAAGTGGCAGGGTGATCAGTACATTTAAGAGAGGCTACTATTTCAGAGGTTAGAGCGATATTTTTAGTAAATTTTTATTGTAGGTAGATTGTAAACATAGCAAGCTTGGGTGACAAGAGTTCATTCTTCTTAGTTTGAAAGCGATACAAATTATGCAGTTGTAAACAGTGGTGAGTCGGGTAAGGTTACAGATGGTAGCAGCGGACCAGGAAAGGGCACTATAAGATCAGCTGGTAAGAATGGTAGCATAAATAAATTGACGTAACCTGGATATGGTAGCAAAGGATCTAATACGTTTTACTAGGTAGCTTTTACGGTTAAGGGTAAGTATTAACTGGTCAATTCGTTCTTTAAACGAGAGATAGTTAATAATTAGTTACGAAATAATTATAATACCAATTATTAAATGAAATAATATAAGAAGCTTTATATCTTATTGCTGTGTAATGGTTATTAATGAAAAAAAAGTTAGTCATTTTTTAAATTTGACCTTGTCAGCTTCGTTATTTTGTTTCAAGCAGTTAACGACTCCTCTATTCTAACGTTTGAAAATATGAGAACATTTGAAATAATTCCAGAACTTTTGAATTGGATTAAAACACAGGGTAACCACAATAGAAAAATTTACACTTTCGAGGTGGTGAAAGAAATAAATGTTGTTTACGTTTCTTCGAACCTCAAGAAATGTAAACAACAAGACTGATCTCCGAATTTGGAAATCTCGTAGAATTTCGTTATGTACTCCGCGAATGTCAAACGTTTATTCTCCTCATTAGAAATACCTTTATGGTGGAATGAATCTACGTCAATTGTGATTCGCTACTTTGGTGAAGATCACGTCAGAACAAAACAAACTTTCAATACCGTTATGATGTGTTCTGGTAATTTTGAATGAAAATCGGTTGAAACCTTATTATAAATCATTAAATTTTCTTCCAAATGAACTAAAGAACATGAAGAAAGCACTCTATTTAATAAGAAGTATGATCAGATAAGGGAGTTTAAAATATGGATTCCATAATAAGAGCGGAAGAAATGCAGCTCCAAGAAAGTCTCTCTCATTAGCGAGTCCAATTACGAGAGTCCAAAATGAAAAGTTAGCAATTGAAGACTGCTAATATTAATCAAGAGTGCTAAAAAAGACAATCAAACAATCAAGGTAAATCATCTAAGTTCCCTTGCTACAACCTTAAAGAGCAAGATAAAAGACAAACGATAAATACTGTGCATAAAAACACAATTACAAATGAATAAATAAACATAAGACTGCAAATTAAAGAAATAATTGACAAATTTACAGGTTAAAAATAATTAATTGAAACGTGCCATAAGAAAGAGTCAATTTGGAACGGCTCTACCCCCCCCCCCCCAAACACACACCCCCTATAGAAATCTCTAAATGTGGAGTTTTTCTTAAATCCACAAAATTGCAAAAAAATATGTTACAAATAACAGAACATTTTGGCTAGGATGGGTTATAAATATCGTCGTATAGCAAAAAAAGATGCCACATCTTTTCATTATTTAGTGGCAAATATCATCAAATATCTTATTTTGTTTTCATTATATCTCATTGTTATGTTTAAAGTTAATATAATGCCTTGAGTAAGCATTCTCAGTGACTGAATGTATCAGATGATCTTTGTTTGTGAAATGACGGTCATGGTTATAATGATAATGAATTTGAAAGGGGTGGTTGTCAAAGAACCAAGCACTGCGACCTCAGGTCTATTGTACTATCCCCAAATGATGATGAAAGAACGATTATGAACGTAAACAAACACAAACATCCATGCCCTGGGCGGGATTCGAACCCGCGACTCGCTGGTGTCGAGAGCGGAAAGACCTGTGCCTTAACCCTCTCGGCCACCGAGCCAGCACGGTCATGGTTAAGAAGCTGTAGTAAAGTTCAGTTCTCGAAGGTCGTACGTTTATCCGCCCGGCCGTCCGTCCGCCGTTTGCACGATAACTTAAAAACGGATTAACTTTTTCAAATTCTGTTTTCAGATATATAACCATCAAAGTCTTAGCTCGGCCATATCAACTTTTCAGAATTTTTCGTGGACCCCTTCAAGTCGAATTTACGTGCTAAAACAATGAGTGTAAAGAATACAAAGGTAATGGCATATCATATAACAATCGATTTGTCAAGAAGGAATACATTGTTACTTTCTGTTCATCTTTTAAGCATTACTGACATCGGCACGCGCACGTGAAATCGCTTTGTCGACGCACAATTGCTCAAATGCTCATAATCTATATTATTATGTAGCGGAAGAATGGAGCTACTTATTGGTTTTATAATGTCAGTCCGTCCCCTTCATAATTTCTACATTTTTTTTGAGGTAGAAGGTTGTAATTCGGAATGTAGGCTCCTATGGGCATGTCCATCTGCACTGTTTAGTTTGGTTCTGATTAATACACTGGGGTCGGAATTACGAGGGTGGGATTCAGAGAGGGCAACATATCCAGATTCCTCTAGCCAAGTTCTACATTACTATGAAGTGTTTAAGCCCAATTGTTCCATTGTGGTCGGATTTGCGGGGGTAGCAATCACTTGGTCCACGAACTTCTTCCCAGACTTATTATATCAACGTCGCACCTCTGTACCATAACAAATAACAAAAGCGCATTAAGTTAGTGGTGCTGTATCTCAAAAACTATAGCTGATAGAGAGAAACTGTTTTCATATTTTGAATCAACACATCAAATATAATCAAAATCAGTTCTAACATTTCAGGCACCACGAAAAAAAAATTTTTTTGTTCCCCAGTGTTATAGAAGTGGAAGGATTTATAAATTCGAAAAATTCTTTTTTGCTACTATCATCCGTGATACAATAAATTACAAGGGGTATTTTTTCAACCTCCGAAGGAAGTAACAAAATGAATTTATTATAGAGTTAATACTATCAAAGTTACTTTTCAACATTGTCACCGTAAAGATTGAGACTTTTTCATATCGGTAGAAGAGTTTTCCAATATCCTTTTCAGAGGGTTTGCCTCCAGCATGTTGAAACAGGTCCCCATGATGTTTTGAAGTTCTTCGTTGGTAGGAGGCATGCTGTCTTCTTGAAAGAGACATGTTGTCCTCTGGAATAGAGCTGGTATGTAGGATGTCCGTTCTGGCCAGTTGCCTAGCGACTCCAAACAATATGGTGTAAACCCATTGAAAAGCATAAAGAAGTTAAATCTAAGTTTGGAGTCTAGTCAACGGTCCAGAAATTGACGTCACTACTTATAATCTCTAATGTTTTGATTTATAACAACGAACGACTGCATAGTGGTTACCCAATAGCTTCTTGAGCAATTTCAATGGGAAGTGGTCGATCACCTGGCATACAGATCTGGCCTGGTGGCGAGTGACTTTCATCTTTTTTTCGATAGCTGAAGAAAGCTCTAGAAGGACAGCTTCCATACCAACGAAGAGCTTAAAGATGCCGTGGAGACATATCTCAAACTCCTGGCAGCAAACGTCTACGAAGAGGGTATTGGAAAACTCATCCACCAGTATGACAAATGTCTCAATCTCTGCAGGGACTATGTCGAAAAGAAATTTTGCTATTCACACTTGTCTTTATTTTATGTTTTATTGGAGGTTAAAAAAAATAGTCTTCGTATTACGTAAGCTCACACAATCAATTCTAGGACTTGCTTCTTAACGCCCCCTCTAATGAATCTACCGCCTCCTAGGGGGCGATATCACCCACTTTGAGAAACACTGCTTTACAACGTCGCAGCTTGGACTGACGTACACGTTCAAAAGTTCTGCGAAGGTCGTCCGCAGCTACGGCGATTCTGGCTACCAGCTCTTCATCGGATCCCACAGGTGTCTCGTATGTCTAAGTTTTCCCACAGAATATAAACAACTGTTGCCTGCAGGTAGGATTTCAACATTTTTTAACTCAAAACAATGCCCCAGAGAACAAAAATGAAAGAGGAAAATGCTGCTTAGATTTGATCCCTGTATCACCCTCCCCCCAAGTTTGTATGTTTTTCGAGAACATCCTGTATACATAGTACGCCAAAAAATGAAAAGAAAGAAAAAGAAAAAAAAGAAAAAAACTATATAAAAGTTGTAATACTAAATTCATACAGGCATCAAGCGATGAATATAAGTCCTGTTTGACTTCTACAATTACGACAGCTGTTCAAAGTGATTATCATAAGCGTTGAGATATTTTTGTATACGGCAAGCAGTTGCTCTTATCCATTTCCTAGCAAACTCTTATTAGTAATCTCCTATGTCTAGGTGACGATTGTGGTCTTCTTTTATCGGGATCGTCTTCATTCAATACATGTAATAATATTGGGGTGTAAGCTTTCGATTTTGCTGTTACGGAAAACATTATAGATGATACCTAGCAAAGTGTGTATAATTTTTTTTGGCAGACTCTGTAGAAATTAAAAGATACTGTCACATGTATTTAATAATAAATGAGAGTAACGCAGTGGAAGTCAAGTAACATGTAACAGTACGTTTATAAAAGTAAAATGTTTAATGAAATAAAAATCAAATGAATCAGAAATAATTGAAAAAGTCAAAACACAAATCACCAGTAGATACCTAACTACTTAGTAACGTTATTGGTAAACAATAAAAGTAAACAATCCTTATCAACTATAAGGAACAAGCATTCAATAATATTCGCCGAATAATGAATTGCACAAAATCTGCTTCCGCCTCAAAGGCTGCTTAGACCTTACACACTGTATCGGCGTTAATTTACAAACATACGTCTTAATATCAAATTATAATCAATAATTAAATAAGTATCCATACACCAATTCTTAATGCACCTATAGCAATATCAATATCCGCATTCCACAAGATAATAATACTATCTTAAATTATTAGCAATTAACAAAGTTTTACAAATAATCGGCATACAACAGACGAAATGTTTGATTAGAAAAACAAAAGCAAGTTATATCATAACTAAACTTCAGTTCAGAGTTCAAATTAATTACATATACACAAGAAATTATAATACGCACTAAAATTCACAGTGCATAAATAATTCGTTTTCCATAATAAGTCCCAGTCCTTGCAAACAAGCTTAAAGCTAGGCACCAAGGATTCTAAAAATTCAGACAAATACAGGAGCCATTAATATAACTTAATATCTAAATAATCCACTCCTATTGTAAAAGCATAACCATAATAATCAGAACACATGGTGAAATAACACAGCTGCACTCACACAACCCTTTCTCTTCAGCTTAAAGCATGGAAGAATAAATTAAGCCTTCAAATAGACAGAATGCTGCGTTGCGTGAAAAGCACAAGAATATAAGTGAAATTACACCAAAGAGAAGCCTAGCTGGTCGCTTAAATAGGCTCGTAAGCTAAATGGCCAAAGGCCTTTCACTATGGAATGGTAACGGAGTTCTCGGCGTGAGAGCTCGTGAACGACGTTCTAACGAGGTTGGCATTAAAGCCCACAAACAAAGAAGCACTTACTAGAGTAAAACTTCTGTCTACTATAGTCAACGGGACTCCATTCGAAGGGCCTTCAATTCCGGGCTGCGAAGGCAAGTCGCTCGGCTGGCTTCTCTTGCCTTGGCTCGCAAATCTCCGCCTTCTTGGCTTTGCTGCCCGACGTGGCCTTCTCCGACTGCGCACTTAGCTGCCTTGGAGCCGTCTCCGTCGTGGCGATACGAGGTTCTCCTCCGTCGTCCAATTTCCCGATCGTAAAGCAGTAATTATCGCTGCTTGTCGTTCTCCTCGGGAGCTCGCATCTTTGGCCACCTTTTCTGTGTCGAAACCTCGAGCGATTTCCCTTCTTCTCCGTCTTCTTCTCGTACGCCGCGCCCGAATCTCTTCCTGTCCACTGATTGGTCCGTACGTGTTGATGTCTCTCGTGAAGCTCATGACATCGCCTCGCTTTCCTCCCAAAATGATAGAATATCCGAGAGTGAAAGCGAGTGCTTGCGTCATCGGAATTCAGGATGGAATTTGAATTCCGTGACAGATACATTGTATTCCCGCGGGAAAGACTTGCATCATTGTTGATGCTGCTTCACGGAACAATCGCAAAAGTACTCATTAACAAAGCAAACAACAACGTCAAAATTTTTAACGCTGGCAAAAATCTCGTGCGAAACATTTGCAGTCATTAGAGAGTTAGTTTTTTTTTTCGTTGCGAGAAATTTTTCGTACGAAAACGAAAACTTTTATGTCACTTCCGTTAAGTGTTTTTCGTAATACTTCATCCGCACTACCTGAATTAGCTTGAAGTAAACTAGTTTAGATGCTATTTGAAAACAGTTTTAGATTAAACTAGTTTGGAGAGCTAAATATGCTTCCGCACTTGAAATAGTTCGAACGAGTTAAAAGCATGTGCTCAATGCCTCATGGTGTTGAAACGAGCAAACAAGCATTCATTTCCCGAGCGTGAGCGATTTCGAAATTTCATCACTAGGTGTCCTTCTTTCTCTGTAAACAAGCAGAAAGTCAGCTATTTCAATTGTATTATACGTGCTTTTGTAACCATGATAAATTCAAAACTAAATAAAAAAAATATTATGTAAATTTTTTTTAATAAAGTACTACTGTGTCAAAAAATGCTACACAGCTGAATAAAGTTAAAATCTTTCGACGTTTTCATGGTTCCCATCAGATGGCAATTTAAAATTTATTATTTCATATATAAATAAATTAATAAAAAATACAGTTATGTAAATATTTTTAAAATAAATTATTTACTCTGTAAAAAAAATGCTACACGTAAAAGAAGGACATCTGGCGGCAGATTGGGGAAATCGCTCTCGCACGCATTTTAGCATTGAAACGGAGCAGCATGCTCAGGCCTTGTTAATCTCGTAGGCCTCGACGAGAGAGAGGCAAGGCCACAAGTCAAGGCGATCTAAAAAAAGAGCATCGCATCAGCGGACGGAATTCTGGGATCCCACAATTCCACGCGCGAAGCTAGTTAAACTGTCTCAAGACGGTTTGGGAAACTCGCTTAATCTGAGACAGTTTCTAACGCCCGAAACCGGTTTCGTTTAAACCAGTTGTGTACGCACTTGAAAATCGGAACTAGTTCGGCAATCTAAACTAGTTTGGAAATGCTAGTGCGGATGAGGTATTACGCACGAGAATGGCTGTACAGAGAACAACCATTCGTTATTTAGATGTGTACATTTATTTAAACAACGAATGGTTGTTGTCTGTACATCCATGTAGTGCGTTACGAAAAAAAAAACTTAACGGAAGTGACGTATAATTTTTCGTTTTCGTACGAAAAATTTCTCGTAACGAAAAATACCTAACTTTCTATTGTTGATAATGCTTCACGGAACAATCGCAAAAATCTTTATTAACAAAGCAAACAACACAATTTTTAAGGCTGGCAAAAATCCCATTCAGCTCCAGGTAAACTGAATTTTAAAAATAAACTACAATGGAAAGGAAGAAAGAAAAAGTAAAATCCTTTCTTAGCGAGCACCTAGAAGCCAAGAGAAATATACTTGTCAAATTTCAAGCTTATAGGCTTTATAGTTCTGGTGATTTCGTGATGAATGAATGAATGAATGAATGAATGAATGTATACAATTTTCACTCTTTCTTTTCGCTCTTTCTTTCTTTTTTTTATTTATTTTCCTAACTTTAACTTAGTTCCTATTTCTTTTTTCATTGGTTGTAGATTTTCTTTTTCTGTTTCTATTTCTTGTCTGTTAGTAACCCCGTTTTTGGGCCTCTGGGCCTGTTGGGGGGGCAACATGGATATCTAGCCGCTCAGGTTATCTGTTCGGTCTAGTTCCCTTGTTGTTGCTACAATTATTATAATTATTATTATTATTATAACTGATTCAAAAACCCTCCAAGTTCTTTAATTCAAACTCCACAAATATTTAACAGAGATAATTGTTAGCATCCGTGTAGCGTTTTATTATCTGAAATGCGATTATTATCCACAACTTGTTTGAAAAAAATAATTAAAATTACAGAGAAAAGCAAAAAAAAAAACAAAACAAAACAAAAAAAAAGCAGTATTAATTCAGGGCAATTCAAAATGATGGATCCGATTTCAGAAGTTTACTCCGTGAAATCTAATGAACATATGGTAGTGTGAGACATGCGCTACGAAAGGTAAACGTTGAAAGTTTTCTTCAAACATGTCACTAATGCCGTTGAGCACTAATCACAGAGTAGTTTACATGATAGTCAAGCACATAGAACGATCTCTGTTCTCCAGTCAACGCCATTTTCTTTAACAGCTCGCTGCTGACCCTTAGCGGTAGAAAATGAAAACACTGCATGGAAATTAAACTGTGAAAGTTAATCTTGCGAAGCCCAAATTTCGCATTACGAAACGTTCATTAGACATCACAGAATAAATGTCAGACATTCTTACTGATATTCTAGATGGTAAAAAGACTTTTCATGCAATACAAATGGTTGCATTTCAGGGATACATCTCAGAAAACTTTCGAATTCCCAAAGAATTAAATGAACTGCCAGTTTTTCCTTCCTTTGACAAGCAAGAACCTCACTTTGATGAGTCGGTAGATGAATTGGGGTATACTGCTTCTGACCCTTTCAACTTTGATGCAATGCCTAAAGCAGTGCTGGATTCTAGAGTAGAAGACCTAACATTTCTTGTTGCTAGATCTGAAAATGCTGAAAAAATTGGACGGGCAGCATTTAACAGGAAAGAAACAAAATGCATCTTTGATGTTTCTGCCATGGGTTTTTTACCTTTAATCCTCAACCCTACACATGAGTTCTCAACCTTGAAGAGTGTCCTTCTAAGATCCCTAAACACGTTCTTACTGCTGATCAAGCAGTATATTGCAAACTTGTTGAGCTTCGTTGGGATTCATTGATCTTCCGAAATCGACTAGTCTGCGAATGGGAGAACTTCACATTGTCCTCAATTTAATGCAGGTGATAGGAAAGCACATGTCAAGCAGTGGCCTAGGGGATTTGTGGATGCAAGCGGACTAATGGCGGAAGGCTCAGTGACTAAAGTCCTTGACAGAAAATCGTATGGAAAGGGGATGAGAACCCACAAGCTTACATTGCAAGCCTTTTGGCGACTTCTACACCCACAGTTCCTGATGTTTCTGGAGACGAGCAGGATTTCCCTGAAGCAGAAAATTTGTCCACAAAAGCAGCTAGTCTTGAAGGTCTTAGAGAATACCTTGGTTCACCAACTCTCCTTAAATACTTGTCAACTTTACTGCAAGTGTGATCTGAAGAGGACAAAAATATCTTAGCTACGTTATTTAATGTGTATTTTTGAATTCCTTATGCTCTAAAACATGGGATTGCACATTTTGGACGAGCTCCTATGTCATTTTGAATTCTGAAATCGGCGCTGTTTTTGCCGCCATCTTGGATATCTCACTTCCGGTTGCGATTTCGATTGGGCAACCGGCATTTTCGGATTCAGCGGGGTCGAAGTAGAGGGAAAAGACCTTTTGCCCAAAAGTAATATGAAATGCTTCTTAAATTTCGATTTTTTGAAAACTTGATTAGATTATTTTGGGGTGCCTAATGAAGCAGTTGCTCCTGCGGAGCCTGCCAAAGAAACAGCACCTGTTGAGACACCCTCATCTTCAGTCCAAAAAGATGCTTTCCCAACAGTTGATGCTTTCTGACACCTACATTGAATGCAATGAAGAATACGTAACTACTACGTTAACATGTGATTGGATCAAATGCATTAAGTGTATCAAGTGGCTGCATGAAACGTGTACTAGGCTACTTACTCACCTTACTGTATTGACTGTGGAAGGCTTAAAAAAAAAAGAAATATCTTAAATAAGTAAGGCTAAATAAAATTAATAAAGGTTTTTTGGCAGTAGCATTTGTTTTTTAATTTACTGAAGTCAAGTAAGGTCAATCATTCATGTGAGCCAACACTAACACCCCCCTAGGTAGAGATGGATCGATGTAAGGGTCTTCTAAAATTTAAATATAAAATATTAAAGTGACAGTAACAGGTTACACGTTAATTTTATATCAAACTACATTAACTGAAGTATCTTCCCTGACATTAATCTTTTATTTTCAGAAATCAGTAACGATTTAAGAGGAGATAATGCTTAAGTGGTCCATCTATATCTGACTTACCCTATGCAAAAAGTAAAGGCTTTATGACAGTAAAAACAGTAATTAAGTGGGGATATGCGATCTCTTTCCTATCAAGTCTAGATATAGAAAGGGGGTAAGGAGCTCTTGAACTTTAATGTGTAAAGAATTTTGAGGCGCTACGATCGAACTGATTTGAAAACGAGGCAAGCATTGGTCCGACGGATGTGTTTAATGGGCTTGATTTTCTGCATGCAAGTTAATTATTAACGTACATTGTTCTTAAAAATTGTTTTAAACACACAAAAAATTAACAATTGAAGGCATTGCATTATCAAATGGTACAATGCTGAGTTCCACATTGTCTGAATGATCGTCGGTACACGTGAGAAGACATTCTATCACTTTCCCAAAGATAAAATTCGCCAAAATGATGAATTCAAAAAATAAGAAGAGACTTCGGCCTTTATTTAATATAGGACCATATTTAACATATGCATTTACTGTTCGTTATCTGTCTAGCTTTAACAAAACGTTGCTCGTTCATGGAGGCATCAGTTTTCCCAATACCATCGCATAGGCTACTTTTAAATACGAAATTGGTAAAATATGTTAATTATAAACCTAACAAAGGTAGACAATTTTAAAAATTGACAAACTTACATCACAATTAGCCGTATATCACCTCCAATTTAAATTTTTTAAATGTCGAATGTAAAAAAAAATCGAAGATTTGACAAACTGAATTCGGTACAATCATACTATTGCCGACACATTCTGAGGTTCCTTTGCTCCATGCAATTCACCTAATTTGAAAAGTTTGTGGCGTAATTTTTTGTAGCTAAGAGTTTTTCTTTTATTCGAAACCATTAGCTATTCTTTATTTGTAAGAAACCGTTTCATTGTATTGTACATTTCTTGTCTATTAAAAGGTAGACTCCTTACAGGGTTCTCCCCAGGCCCTTTTGAACGGGCGCACCGCCCGGCTGATTTTGGTGACCGCCCGGCTGAATACACGAAAAACTGCACACCACTACATAATATTTTATTTGTTTTTAATTTTTGTCCGCCCGGCTGTTTTATCTTTCCAACCATCTGATAAAATTTTCTGGGAAGAACACTACCTTATTGTAACAAATGTTGATTGTTGAGCGCAGAACATGAAAATAAGAGGGCTTTGTTAAACAGAAAATAGGAGAATTCGGAAGGAAGCTGGGGAAGAAGGAATAAAGAGTTTTGGACTGATGAATTGAGGTTAAAAATGAGAATTAAGAGCGGGCCAAAGGATCGGAGAAAGAGTTCATGGAATTTTTTAATTAAATAAATCTATTTATTTTATTTTAAGAATTTTACAATTGAGTTTTCGGAGGAAACTTTTGTGAATTGAAGCTAATACTTGAGTAGAACCGAGCTTACGAAAATAATCGAACATGGGCGACCACGAAGGATTCTATATGATTTAGAAGCGAACATGAATCTCTACAACGTTTCCGAGGGTGGTTTATGAGAACTTTATGGAAATCAACGTTGGTCAGTGAGTACTACATTGGAATTGGAATTCTTTATCACTTAAGTAAATATGGTATATATGTAGCTGGTATCGAATGACGATTGCATATTGATATTAATTGTCTTTAATTGCTTATTGATTCTGCTAGTTACGGCTGTTCAGATAAATACAGGGTGTTTCATAATTGGTGTCCCGTCTTTAGGTCCAAATAACGACTCAAGGGGAACAGATTGGGGGAAAAATGAATATTGATTATTTGGTTTTAATGTCCCCTAATTCAGAATAAAAACATTTCGCGTCCCTGGAGGTGAAGGGGTAAATTTTGAAAATTTTAATTATTGTAGAGCATCATGTGTTATTTAGAAATTTGTAGAGCATCATGTAAAATGTGGGTTTAGCAAAAAACCCGGTGAAAAAAATTTCATCCCCTGCCCTTTATCGAGTGGGTAAAGTGAAAGGTATGGCTACCTAATGTAGACAAAAACAGAAAAACTCATTAGAAACTTACTAGAACTTTATTACTTATTAGAAAACAGTTACATTTGAAAATGAATGAGAACGAATGAGTCGTTACCCTGAAAAGCTAATGGTCTTGACACCACTCGTATGCAAATTTGCTCACACGAGCAGTCAAAGAATGAGTGGCATCTCAGGGAATATCCTTTGTCTTCAGTTGTCAATGCTCCTTGTACAGTAGACAGAACGATCTTCAGTCTTCCATTTTTTCAATTTTTTTTTTGTTCTGCTGTGTCTGGAAGATAGGTTGCTCGCGTTGCTGTTTTTATTCACAACGTTTACCAGTTTCATCAATTACTGATGTGACCTGTACTTACTGTCTACTGTACGGTATGGCCAATGCGCACACTTCTGAGCACTACACCGAGTTACTAATAATTTACGGCGAATGTGGTCGAAATGCTACTGCAACTGCCCGCGAGTTTAACCGCCGTTTTCCTCAGGCGCCTAGAGTTAATAAAAACACCGTTCTGCGCCTAATAAAACGTGCAAGTACCACTGGAAGGTTAGTAAGAAGTGCAAAATACCGATCTCCACCTCGCTACGTAACTGCCGATGTCGAGATAGACGTATTAGCCTATGTAGCCGCTAATCCGAATGGAAGTTTGCGAACTGCAAGCTTGGACTGCTACCTACCAATGGTAACAATTTATCGAATTCTTCGCAAGCATCATTTCCATTCGTACAGATACTTTCTTCTGCAAGGTCAGCACCCAGGTAATGCAGAAAAGCGGGTCGACTTCGCAAATGCCATGCTTCTGAAGATAGATGAGGCCATGTTCACTCGTGACGAAGTTGTCAACCGTCAGAATGTCCACCACAGGTTGGATGTAAATCCACATTTAGTGCGACCTCATCACCACCAAGTACGTTGGTTGGTAAATGTATGGTGCGGAATACTAGGCGACCGAATTATTGGACCTGTTTTTATTGATGGTACCTTTAACACAGACCGCTACTGTAACCTGTTACGGGAACATGTGTTTGAAGAGCTTGACAACTTACCACTAGCTGCGGTACCTAACATGTGGTTCCAACAGGATGGTGCTTATAAATCTGCCCGTGCCAAGGATTTAATTCAAGCCACGTTTCCTGATCAGTGGATTGGGACCAATGGTCCAATAGCATGGCCACCACGGTCACCAGATTTGACACCCCTAGATTTTTTCCTGTGGGGCTATTTTGAAGGCTCAGGTTTACGCCACTCCACCTCCAGATCTGGTGGACTTGCAAAACCGAATCATTCGCGCAGTCCGCTCTGTTACCCCTGCAGTGTTGCGTGTATGCAGAGATAAGCACATGCAGCGTCTGCAGACATGCATTGTGGTCGATGGCGGCCACATTGAACATTTTGTTTAAATTTTTATTTGATTTCCCATCAGGGTAGATGGGCCAAACTTTCGTTTTTCATTTTACAATTTCCCAAAGACGTTTACAGAGACTGTAAAGTGAGGAATGCTTCTCGGTATGAACACCTCTACGTCCGTTTTTCATTTCATATTTTACATTTTTTACATTTCCCATTTCCCATGTACAGTTTTCAAAGTTCATAATGTTTTTCCTGGGGGGAAAAGCCCGGTCGAGTTTATTAGCTTTTCAGGGTAACGACTCATTCATTCTCATTAATTTTCCAAATGTAGGCCCTACTGTTTTCTAATAAGTATGGTTTTTGTCCACATCGGCTAGCCATACCTTTCACTTTACCCACTCGATAAAGGGGGCGGGGCATGAGATTTTTTCACCGGGTTTTTTGCTAAACCCACATTTTACATGATGCTCTACAACTTTCTAAATAACACATGAGGTCTAACGCCTACCCCTACAAAATTAAAATTTTCAAAATTTATCCCTTAACCTCTAGAGACGCGAAATGTTCTTATTCGGAATTAGTGGACATCAAAACCAAATAATCAATATTCATTTTCCCCCCACCTGTTCCCCTTGAGCCGTTATTAATGGAAAAGCTGTTAAGAACCTTCCAAATGACAATCCATAACGCTATTTTATCAAGATCTGAGAGCAGAAATACTAATTTTTATTGGTACCGGCCAGAAAACATGCCCTAATTCAACACAGTAACAGATTAAACAAAAAACAATACAATTGGACCTAAAGACGGGACACCAATTATGAAACACCCTGTATAGTTCCTTTTATCCAGAGTAACCGTCATCACAAGGACTTTGAAGCTGCATGTATTAGAGAAGCCTAGAGAGCTCTTATGATGAAACTATGTCTTTGTGTCTGGGATGTTGTGAATATCTGAAGTGTTAGATAGCCAAGGTATAAATATAGCCCCGTTATGATGAGTTCGAAACGGTCCCAGAATCTCTATGGTGTCGTTAACTGCTTTATGAAGTTTTACGCACTGAAAAGATATGATGTAATTGGAAATAAATATATGATTATTTCCTAAAAAGGAATTTTTGAATCAAAAAAAAGTTCCACTCACACCTAGAATTTTCCTAGATGACTTCTTGGTGTATTAACAGTATCACCCATGGTGGACACCACAAGTTATATTATGAAAATGTTAACTGTCGTCTTATTCACATTAATTATTAACTATACTTGCCAGTCAGCTGTTGCTATGGCTTCCGCGGATTCGGAATCGCACAGTTTTTTGCGTATTTCTTGATCTAAAGACGGATGATCAATCACAGTGGTTCACAATTGTAGGGTTGAACGAAATAAATTCAGAAATTCTTCTTCAAAGTCGTCTAATAAGCTTTTCGTGTCATTGTCAAAATCATTTTCCACGCTAAGAATATCGCTGACAAAGAAATCATCTTGAACGCTCCGATTTGATATTTCTGTATTCTTGATGATGTTTCACCGCGCTACCAAATTCTCTCAATGATGAAGCCCCACCTTGAATAAGGTTTGCGTTCAGATTTTCGTTAATTTCATACAATTAGATTTCATTTATTTAAGCCCCACCTCGATTATTTTATTTTAATTTATCCGTTAATATTGTTTACTTTACAATTATATAATTTAAGAGGATAATAACTGAAAATCAATAAAAAATGATATACATATATTATATTTCATATTAAGTATTTTAACTATGCCATGATGTTAATAAATATTAATCGTTGGATTTAATAAAGTTTTATGTAACCATCGAATTGTGCTTTAATGCTAATATCGCATATTTAGACGATCTCAAAGGCATGGGATAGCACCAAATAATGTGTGGAACCGCCTCTAACCCGGCGAAGTGCCACAGTGTGATGTGGTATTGATTCCACAAGTCGGTGGAAGACATCTGAAGACACAGCCAACCATTCCGACCGGAGAGCTTCCCACAATTGCCCATTACGGAGCCAACACCGGCTTGCACAGAGCATGCTTGACAACTTGGTTCCATGGTCGACGCCACACTCGAGCCCTACCATCAGCTCGTATCAGCTGAAATCGAGACTCATCAGACCAGGTCACACGTTTCCAGTTATCAAGTGTCCAGTCGATGTGTTTATGGGACTTGGGGGTCTAGGCTGAACTCATCGACAAGCTGTCAATCTCGACAAAATCTAACCGTCAATAAGTGGCATATTATACATTTATACACAAGTTTACGCATGTATGGCTAGATGATATACACTGATATACACAAGTTTACACACATTTACACATAATTTTACACATTTATCCACGTATTCACATAAATGCATACATAAAACATACCTGTAAACACACTATATTATTATTTTCACAGTTCAAGTTTCGTAGCACAAGAGAGTACTCATGTATGTAAATATTTTTAATACAAGTTTTTGTTAATATTTTTAGAAAATGTGTTTTCTTGAGCTATGTGTATTTAGCCTGCAGGCCGGAAACGAAAGAAAAAAGATTTTAATAAGAACTCTGTTGCTAAATTCTGAAATAACGATCGCCAAGTGCATAGTCGACTGCTCTTGAATTGTAGACAAGAATAAGGCAGTTGTCGATGGTCAAAGTCTACACTAGAAAATCGACGGTGTAGAGTCTGTACACTGTAGACTCTGTAGACAAGTCGTGTTCATGCTAGCTCGAATCAACAAATGCGTCATTAACCACGTGACCATCGTCACTTGTCGACAGTCGACTGCTTGTCGATGAGCTCAGCCTAGACCCCCAGGAGAGGCATTTCTGACGATGTCTTGTTGTTAGTAAGGGCACCCTCGTGGTTCTTCTGCTTCCATATCCCAGCTCTAGTATCACCCTGGTTAAAATCTGATGTCATTTGGCGTAGTGTCAGTTGCCTGTTAGCGGTGACCATCTTACTCAGACGCCGTTGGTTCCGTTCTTTGAGAAGGTGTGGTCGACCACTGCGTTGTCCATGGTGGGAGGTAAGGTCGTCAAATTGGTATTCTCGGTAGACTCGTATTGAAACTGTGGACCGTGGGATGTTGAATTCTTGAGCTACCTCCTATATTGAATGACCCACACGTTGTGCTCCACATACCAGGCCACGTTCGAACTCGGATAGCTCTCGTCGTGTAACCATTGTCACACAGAACACCTCACCCCTTACTCATGACAGTGTAACTAAACCTATTGACACTGATTTGCATATTTATACTGTTTGATTTATACTGTTTTCACATGATGCTACTGCATTTGAAAAATAGTCCGCTGCTATCCCATGACTTTTGGAATGTGAGTGTATATTACAGCAGTAAACTATTACTTATTAGGCAGCTTTACCTTATCGACACACTTAATAAACTTACTTAAATAAAGGGTGATTCAAATCGTGTGTAAAACAATTTAAGGGGGTACTATAGAGATCAAGGTAAACACAAAAAGTCCTATGAACCTAATATTAATTATTCAAAACATTTTGAACAAATTATATATGAAACCAATATTAATTATTAAAAACATTTTTGTAATTTTTGCATATTATATTTCATTTTAGAAAGGTAACAAATTATTTATTTTTAATAACTTATTATACTGGGTGGATACAAAAATGAGCCCCCCATTTTATTATCGTAACCGAAGCAGATATGTCAATTTTGATGAATCCAATGAATAGAAAATTGTGGGTGACCTATCTCATGGTGTGCTTTTCATCATCCCAAATTTGCAAATTAGGACACATTCAAATTCTATCTTTAAAACCCTAACAGATACACGAAAAATTCTAATTGAAGACTTGTTTAGCATAGAATTCCGAACAAAACAAAATAAAAAATTTCCAAAATCTGATAAACGGTTCACTAACAATCACATGTTGAATTTATTAGTTACCTCCCTATGCACTTCATAGAGACATTTGAATGTTCAACATGCAAATCAAGAAATTACCAAAAATTAGCATAATAACATTCGCTTTCATGAGGATAAGCAAATAAAACGAGGCATGTGTCAGCATACAGAAGACAGAATTCCAGGATGGCAAGCTATACTTTTCCTGAAATAGTCAACATGATCTTCTGCTTTGGATTGTGATTGTTGGTGATCAGTTTTTGTTTTGTTTGGAATTCCATGCTGAACAAGTCTTCAATTGGAATTTTACGTGTATAAGTTACGGTTTTGAATGTGTCCTAATTTGCATATTTGGGATGATGAAAAGTGCACCATGGGATAGGTCACCCACAACTTCCTGTTCATTGGATTCATCAAAATTGACTTATCTGCTTCGGTTACGATAATAAAAGGGCGGCTCGTTTTTGTATCCACCCAGTATTATTAGTTTCATATATAATTTGTTCAAAAACATGTTAAAAAAATTAAATTAAATTGGGAAAAGAGCAAGAATTGAAACCGGGACCTTTAGCATTCTAATCTATCGAATAACCCACATGACCATGATGACTATTTGAATACCACATTGTCTGAATTTGTAAATATACATCAATAGCCTACATAACTAACTTTAAATAATTATATCTCGTAAGCAAATGTCCGAATTACTATGCCATATAATAGTGGGAGGGGTGCGTAATAACATATTTAAATTTCAGTTAAATCCAAGCTTAACAGACCTGGGCTTCCCCTTGTGAGATTTGTATTTTGAGACAGAAACATTGCCTTTATTTTATTTAATAAAATTATTTTATAAATTTTTTAAAATTAATATCTTAAAAATCATAATATTACTTTATTAATCAAAATATAATTTAAAGAATTATAGTTTTTATTCATATCAGTAAATAAAATGATTTCAATCTAATGCATCATATTCATGCAATATGTTTAAAAGCATTAAATATTTCTTCAATAATATGTTTGAAACAGTTGTTTTAAAACAAATTTTTGTTTCAAAACATGTTTAAAACAGTTTAAATTAAAAGACGTTTTTTTTGTTCTTTTTCCCACAAACTTTTTTTTCAACCCCGCTTTACAGAACCTGAGTTATTAACTTGATCGTGGTGGCGGCATTTTTATTTCTGTTCAAACAAAAAACCGGGCCATTACTTTCCTGTAAGATTTTAGGCATTACTATTGACAACAGAATTTCATTCAAAGAAACAATTGAAGCCCTACTACTGGACCTAAATCGATTGAGGTTCTTACTTAAAAGCCTCAAAGGTACACTCACCAGAAAGGAAATGATTAAAACGATCAAGGCTGTTCTGATTCCAAAAATCGAATATGGCATAGTTATTTGGTCTTCTGCTTCGAAAAACTTAATTTCTCGGGTACAAGTTGCATATAATTCTGCTATACGAACTGGGCTGGGTCTCTCTAAATACGTGTCTATAACTGACACTTGTGCTGCTTGTGATATTCCTACCCTTCAAAACATCATAATCGCTGCTAGATTTAAGGAACTTTATTATGCCCTTACCATTACTGATCATCCGATACACTATGTGAGAGAATGGTTGTTAAATTCTAATCATACTCGTGAAACCCAGAGACTGAAACTTGTACCCCCGAACATGGTATCCAAATTTTTGGCTGCTTTCTTCCCGTATAATGTCATTTCACATTGGAATGCTTTATCATTTAGTGTTAGAAATCAGATAATTAATTGTACGCTAAAACATTGTACTAATCATAAAGAACACGTTTTTAAATTATTCCATCAAGCCACCGTTTGTACCTAAAAACATTATTTATACATTTTATTCTGTTGTTACCTCTTACATATCCTTGTTAGGATGCAAGATTGTAAATAAATAAATAAATAAATAAATAAATAAATAAATCTCAGTTAATGTTCAAATTCGGACCCAGGTTCATAGGACTTTTTGTGTTTACCTTGACCTCTATAATACCCCCTTAAATTGTTTTACACACGATTTGAATCACCCTGTATATACATGGTGAGGCATTTATCTTGAGACAACTGAATATCTCAGAAAATAAGCATTGTACGCAAAAATGTCCAAAATCAAAAGTGAATTATTTCGCGGGGGAAATTCATTAGTTAAAAAAATCACCCCCCCCCCTTGTGAGGGGGGGGGAGGGGTGACTTTGAAATCTTAAATAGGAACCCCTATTTTTAATGGTATATTCAGATTGTACACAATATTCGAGAAATGTTTTATTCTTGGTGTTTTTTCAATTGATCCAACCGTTTAGGAGATAGAGGCCCTGAAAGTGTGTAACTTTTAAAGTTTTGAACCCAATTTTATCGATGAAGACAAAGAGATAGAGAGTGGGTCTTACAGACATTCCTATTCTACTTTTTAATGGTCTTTAAAAATCCGAAGTCAGAATTTCAAAAATTCAAAATTTTTTAGTGCACAAGTAAACTTTTAGGGGCAGCAGTCCTATGGAGACAGTCTATGTGTGTGTTTAAAAATTTCTACTTGTTTGTTTATTCTTAATAATAGCTTCTTTTTCCCTAATAATTTTTCCTAACGGTATAAAAATGTTGAGGCTTGTTAGAAATCGAACTGATGAAAAACTTTTGTTGTGAATTTTAATTTTTAAAATGCTACAATAATGCCTCACAGTGGGATCCTCTAGGGCGATGTCAAGAGTTCGCGAGATCTTGAGATTTATATGCGTTTTCACATCAAGGAGCCCATCTTGGCATGAAACTTACCTAATAAGATTTGCGCCAGGAGAAAACCATTACATAGTGACTTGTATTATTTGATTGGCTCCTCAAAAATATCGAGATTAAAATCCTAGAACAGGATTACGATGGATAAGTACTCTGAAGAATTTTTCTTCGTTTCTTTTTCTTCTGATAATTTCATAGTACATTTTCCCCATCAGATCTCCAGTGTTAGGGAAAATTTCAGAAATATGCGCGGAAAATAAGAGGTCGAGTAAGAATACGTGTTTCTGCGAGCCGAAGAATGAGAATAAACCCGTGTTTCAAGATCATTTTTTCATTCTGAAAGGAAATAACTCATGAATTCGTGTGATAAATTGTTTGCTGCACGTCAAAACATTTTAATTTAACCAATAACAGTGATCTCCGACTGAACTCAACAGATGGGCTTCACCAAAGAAACGCAACAGTGAGTGAGTTTGTCGAAGTTTATAAATATCTATCGACTGACGGCCAAATAAGAAAAATATGAGTATTCTGAATATTAAACAGAAAAAAAAATATCACATAATTTGGCATTTCTAGCTTAATAAAAACTCCCAAGCATGGAGTTCGTGCATGATTATTTAAACTTTAAAAAATAAACGAGTTTTAAATCTAAACCGCTTTTCGTTTAATAAAAACATATATAATTTCAATGACAGATAGATTTTGAGGAGGTGGTTCCAGTGAGTGCTTCTTTATATAGTTGTTAAGCGACGACTAACGACTTGTAGTTCCCTCCGATAAGAATAGGAAATATCGAAATAAATCAAATCTCGCCAATAAATAACAGCATTACTTCCTCTTAAACCGTCTCTCGAGCCCAATATTTGCAGTCCATTCACACAGTTGAGCAGATGATATGGGAAGGGGTGGCCAGTCCCCCTTACCCTCTTCCTCCTCCCCGTTTATTTTTTCTCCCTTCTTTCCTTTCCCCTTAAAGATTTCAAAATTGGAGCGCGGGTTTGCGCAGGCGCACTGCCACCACCTGGCGGGCAAGGGACGGAGACAAAGCGGGGCTCCCTCAACGGCTCGTGCGGGGGACGGCAAAAAGAACCGACGGACGGGAGGGGGTTAACAATGTTTCATCCACCTTTCCCCTTCCCTTCCGATTTGTTTTGCGCCGAAACAGAAGTTTGCAACGCTTGGATGAGGTTTAAAAAATATTAAAATCTCACTGGAGTTACTTTTAAATGTTTATTTTCTCCAAACAAATGCCTTTTTTGTTGCCGACAAAATGTACTTTAAATGTTTTAAATTTTTCAGAAGCAATATAGATCGGCATTTATTATACCCAATCTATTATTTGTCTAGTGTAGTCACAGAAAATTCTGGCTTTGAATACAACAAAAAATACCATCCTTATAGCTTTGGAAGGGCTGTTTCCGTAATTTCTTCTCCCTCATAAACAAAAGTATTTATGATGAACCTAATCACGAATTCATTTTTAGATACCATATTGGTAGATATTAATATAAATAAATCTTAATATAGGATACAGTTGAGGTATATGAATGGTAATTAAATTTAAAAATTACATTTGCTTCTCAACTTTAGTGTAAAATTTTTAAATTACGAGGGGCGATTGATAAATAAGGTCTCCATGGCTATAACTTTTTTATTTGTTAACCGATTTTCAAAATTCTTTTTGTATCTTATACTCACATTTGTCCTCTATGTAATGCACTATTTACTTTTCGACATAGTCCCCATCCCTTACCACGCATTGCGTCAACGCGTGACTAGTTGGGTGAGCCTGTCGGAGAGGAGTTCCGGAGTTGTCGACGACACCAGGATTGAATGGCAGCTTTGGACTCTCTTCTGGAGTACGATAGCGTCCGCCCGCACACGAGTCACCACACACCAGAGGCGTTGCAGCGCCTACAGTTCAAAGATGAAAAATTGCAGTTCAAAAATGAAAGACTTTGCACATTGCGACTTTCACCACTTCCCAAAGAAGAAAGAGCCCCTTAAGGGACATGAATCGGTTCTGACGGCGAGGTAAACGCTGCCATTCAATCCTGGTGTCGACAACAATCCGGAATTTCTCTCCGACGGGTTCACCCAACTAGTCACGCGTTGGCGCAATGCTTGGAAAGGAATGGGGACTATGACGAAAAGTGAATAGTGCATTACATAGAGGACAAATGTGAGTATAAGAAACAAAAAGAATTTTGAAAATCGGTTAACAAATAAAAAAGTTACAACCATGGAGACCTTATTTATCAATCGCCCCTCGTAATTTATAATGGAAACACAAGTTGTCTCCTAAAGAAACTGTCCTAATAACCCAAGAACAAGAAACTATCAGTGACAATGACGATAGGAAACCACTGATCCACATAAGTTTTTTATTCAGACGTATGCGCATTTCGACAGCCACGCTGCCTTCTTCAGCGTATACAGAGGAATTGATCAGAACGGGCTGAGCATTCAGATCAACGTGGCTGCCGTATAATTCCTCTGTAAACGCTGAAGACGGCAGCGTGGCTGCCGAAATGCGCATATGTCTGAAAAACTTATGTGGATCAGTGGTTTCCTGTCGTCATTGTTGCATTTCGTCCACAGTTTTTGTCTCCAACTACATCTCGAAACTATCAGTGATTTCAACACAGAACTAATTTTAGAACAAGATAGTTTCAGATTGATATCTTGAAGATTCTTTTTGGTCTTGATGTTATCAAAATTGTTGTCCTATCAGTCAATATTTCCAAGGAAATATTATTATTAACAAAGTGTTTCACCCAAATTCCACTTCATTATAAATTAATCTCCTTATTTAAAAATTTTACACTAAAGTCGAGAAGCAAATGTAATTTTTAAATTTAATTAATATCAATAAATTTATATTTACCCCTCAACTCTATCTTCAGCAAAAAATAAGACAATAGACTTTATATTACCGGTACCGTATTGGTCCGAAGATAAGGCGAGATTGGTCCGAAGATAAGGCGAGGTACAAAATCACATCTTAAAATTAGCAGTTCCCTTGTATTCGTGTCTCGCATTATGCGCGCAGCCATTACCGTAGAGAAGAGAATAGTGAGAATTACAGTGATGATGACAGCAACAGTGATGCAGTAGATGAAAATGTTGATGATTAAACTGTATACAATCTTCTCCTTACAGTAGTAAACAATGTTTTATTTTATCTAATGTTAATAAATTAATACATATCGTTTGATTTTAATAAATTAATCTGAAATTTTGATTTTTTTAAACTTAGCGTATTCGTTAAATTGATGAAAGAACAAGATTTCAGCTTAAAAAAAAAAAAAAAAAACAAAAAAAAAAAAAATTTAAACTTTTTTTTAGGTTTTTTTTCTAACCTTCCTTTTTTAATAAAGGCGGGGGGGGGGGGTATCGCCTTATATTCGGGCTTTCTAAAAAACCAGGAAGAAATTACTAATACGGAGGGCTACGAGATTGTAAAAAATATCTAAAACCTCGAAAAAAGTCAAGATTAATCTTGACACAATTACAAACACATGAAGGTAGTTCAAAATTAGAATATGCAAAAAATGATAAAAATAAGAAGTCTGAACAAAGAAAATAAAAGTTTAAAAATAAAAATTCCTTCAAAATTATACGTAGATCAAGAAATAAATGAAAATGAACAATTTTTATTACTGTCAATGTATGCAAAGATGAAGATATTGTGAAGGTAGCATAGAGCGATTATTAAATTTACGAATGACGATGTCTTGCTAATAGAGAAAAAGATTTGATTCAGCCCTTTTATGTAGAATGTTAGTGGAATCCATGAAATATTTAATAAGGTTTTAAATGTTATCATTAGTTTATAATCTTCTACAAAAGACATAAATGAACTGCGGATAGTTTCAATAGCTTTTTTCAAAATAATAAGAGCTGTTCTTTCTACTTGGAAATGTAGATCAATTGTCTGTCAGAAAAACAGCTTACTTATATCAAGAAGTACACAAGGTTTCAAGGAGAATCATCCCCAAAGTCTTCTAACGAATCACCACTCTTCCACCTCAGTAACCGTTATCTGCACAAACAAGAAGTTCATAAGTCAAAGAAAAGCTTGATTTTATAGGTTTTTATATTGAACGATATGGATATGATTTGACCATATCAAGCCATCTGTTTGTCCGTCTGTTACGATTTTATGCTATTAGCATAAAAAAGAAATTGAATTCGCAGACCACGGAATTCTTCTGATATTCTCTCAGTAGGGGTCAAATTGCAGAAACGCAAAGTCATATAAATATGAAACCGAGTTTTCGGCTTAGAAATTAAGTTGCCATAGAAACTTAAAGTGCCCCGAAGTCCTTAGTCTGTTAACGTGAAGTTATTAATTTCAAAGTTTTCTAGGATAAAACAAGCAATTTGAACTATATAAACTTCCGATAGTAGCATGTTCATAACATCAGTTATTTCTTATATTTTTAATAAGCGTTCATATTTTTGTTTCATTGCCTGCGAATACAGTGTTCTAAAAAAAAAAGACTATAAATAGCGTATTCGAAATGATTATCTTTCTTCAATTAATTTAAATTCTTTTTCATTATAAGAACATACTTTAGCTTCTGCAGTAATTATAATTGTACGTTTCTTCCTTAATACTTACGTGGATAACGTTGGATTTTATATAGCAAAATGATTAGAAATTTGTAAAAATACTTCAATGACTTTAAAAATGCTAACATAGGAACCTAGAATTTAGTTTTTATTTGATAGATAATAGCGAATAATTCAAGCAGCAATTCGAAATGTTCCTCCTGAATACTATAATTTGATCACAGACGTGCTGAATGTATAATAACAAATATATGAATTTTGATACGTGTGAATAAAGAGAACGGGAGATACAGGGAATTTGAGTTTAAGATATCAATAAGATTTACGTATTTACAATAACATTAAAAATAATAAACAATGAATATTTTTTCATTTTTATATGACTATGACAAACCGCTTATTTTGCTTAAAAAATGCTGCCAGCCTTATTTCTTTATAAGGCCTTTCACTTTTTCTATATCGATTTTGATGGCAATTATATTTTCGGTGGCGCCACCGAATTTGCTTTTTTGGCTAGGGTATCTATAGACCTACCTTAATACTCAGCGTGATTCATGCTTATCTCGTCACCGGGGTTCAGCACAACAGACACACACACACACACACACACACATCTAAAGGATAAAAAAATATAGATGAGGAGAAAGAAGGTGAGCTTGGATCGCAGGTTTATCGATCGACTGGACGTGGGAGTTTTGCGTTTCCGATGAATTTCACTTTCATTGCAGACCGAGTACGTAAACTTTAACGTCATAATTCTAGGTTTTAATGATATACTAAAGCAGTTAATATTCTTAATTTATTTTCTATAAGAAAAAAGGAATTGAGAATAGAAAAAAAAAACGAAATCAACTGAAATAAGGCCTTATTCAATACAAATCGTTGAAATTTGATTTCAGATTTTTGAACGAGATAATTTCAAAGAGAATAACAAATATAAATAAATAAACAATGATTCATTTGATTCATTTAATCTGTATCACTTAATAAATTATACATTGACTTCATTCGATAAATGTGTATTAATGATGATTTTTATACTAAAAAAGTTATGTCTTGAATTATTAAGCTTATTAGATTTAAAATGACAAAGAGTAGAAACCAATACTCTGATAACACTAGTCGACATTTTACATTTATTTATAGTATTTTAACACTTTATTCTCAATAAAACTTTTTAAATTATTCAGATTTGGGGCCTGATAATTTAACATTGCAGCTTGCATGCGCATAACTTGGAAATGTGATGTGATAGTAAAAATCTAAAACCAGATTCGAATTCTACATACAAATTACTCCTAAGATCATTATCTGCAAAAACTGTGCTGACTAGTATAATCTAAAAGCAAGGGAGAACTTATTCATATATATTTGAGATAATGTACAAAAGTAATTAATTGTTAGTAACTATAAAAATAATAACTATTTATCATTTTTAAGCAAACAGGGTTTGCTAAATAATTTTGTACAAAACCGAAATGTATAAGGATTCCTTATTTCTTGACAGCCTCTTAACATTTATCTAAGAGCATTATTTTTTAAAAAATATTTGATATTGTTGCCTTGTTCAATTTAATTAAAAAACTATTCTAATGCTTCTTATTGTTAGCGCCGATTTTATTGTGATAAAGATACAATGCAAAATTAAATGAAGCACAAAAGTTTTCTCCACAGTTCACAGGAAGCGTTACTTTCTGAATCTGAAATCTGAGACCTTATAGTTTGTTCATAGTGTCTTTTCAGCCTTCGTTGAGCCTGGAGAAAAGTTATACGATTTTTATCTTTTCGTTAAAATATCATTTACTTTCTGGAAAAGGAAAAATAAAATTCTTTTTTCATGGATATTGGCAAAAGTTCACGAAAATCATCTATTAATTTCAAGTTATAACGGCATATACAATTGTTCCTCCTTGGTTCAAGTTCCATAAACTTGGACGTTTCAAAACATAAATTGACCAAAATTGCCAAAAATTTAAAAATAAAAACATAATTAAGGGCCTGGGGCCTGGTTAAGCAATGAGGTAATTTGTTTAATTACCGACGCGTTTCGTTATTACTTCATCTTCACGGGTATATAGCTGTATACCCGTAAGATGATGTAATATCGAAACGCGTCGCTAATTAAACAAACTACCTTATTGCTTAACCAGGACCTTCATTATGTTTTTATTTTTAATGCTAGCAATATTGGACAGCATGGACATTATGAACCAGATTCAACTTTACTACTACAAGAGTAAGAAATGGCCATGACGATTCAGAATATATGGTGCCTTCGAATGAGGTAGCTTTATATCCGTGTAGATGATGTAATATCGAAACGCGTCGATAATTAAAACAAACTACCTTATTGCTTAACCAGGACCTTTGTTATGTTTTTACTTTTAATACTAACAATATTGGACAACATGGGAGGCCAGAAAATGTGGACAAAGGTCTAATACACAAACTCATTAAACGCTTTCATTAAACTCTTTATGTGGATTTGTGCTTTACTCTTATTTTGTGTATTACACAGAAATTATCAATAATTGACAGGTAATTATTAGTGACATTACAAATCCGGGTTCTAGTAATTAACTGTGGGTTAAAACAGTTACTACATTGGTTACCTGAAATTCTGTTACTACTAGAAGTATTTTCCATTGATCACACAAAACGGCCCATGTAAAATTAATATCAAGTATTACATACGAGGGGTGATCAAAAAGTAATGTTGCGTATTTTTTTCCCTCGAAAATGACGGCAGATATGAGAAAATCGCGATATATGTACGTTAGTTTGGTTCATTGTTAAAGTTTCTTGTTAGTGTCGTGTGCATCCGCCAAGCACTAGCGACGTGACAGCCCAAACAAGACGGCGGCTCTCATTTCATCGTCGTCCAGTGCATTTGAGCGGCGGAGCGTTATGCATTTTCTTTGTGCAAAAGAACTGAAACCAGTCGATATCCATAAGGAAACATTTTCGGTGTGCGGAGGTGATATCGTGCAGCTCCGAACAGTACAACGTTGGTGGAAGGTTTTTAAAGAAGGACGAGAGGACGAACATCGCTCTGGACGGCCGCGGGAATCCATAACTGATAGCAACATTGCCGCTGTGGAAGCGCAGGTGCCGGAGAACCGGCGGATTACCGTGAGAGAAATTGCTGCAACGTTGGACATTTCATGTGGGACGGCATATGACATTGTTCACGAGCAGCTTGGCTTTCACAAAGTGTCATGCAGATGGGTGCCACGACCGTTGACGGCCGAACATCAATGTGCTCGTTTCGATGCTTGCTGCTGCATCTTACCCGATACCAGGAGGAGGGTCAGGATTTTTTGGATCGAATCATCACAGGCGATGAATCATGGGTCCACCATTTCACGCCCGAAACCAAGATGCAATCGGCGTTTTAGAAACACACCTCATTTCACACAACGAAAAAGTTCAAAACTGTGCCATCAGCCAGCAAAGTCATGTTGACATATTTTTGGGATTGCCGGTGGTCTGATACTGCTTGAGTTTCTTCCACCGCATACCGCTGTCAATTCCCAACGCTTCAGATGCACACTGAGGAATCTTTGAGTGGCCATACGCAGGAAAAACCTGACTTGGCAATGGAAGACATCATGCTGCACCACGACAACGCACGTCCCCACACAGCGAAACGGGTCACTGACCTGTTGCAGCGATGGAACTGGGAAACACTGCTTCATCATCCATAAGCCCGGATCTCGCTCCCAGTGACTATCATATCTTCGGACTGTTAAAGAAGTCACTGGCCGGTCAATATTTCCGTGAAGACGACGAGGTGAAATTGGCAGTTCGCAACTGGTTCCACACTCAATCGGACGAGTTTTTATCGACAGGGCGTGGAAAAACTTGTCCACCGCTGGGATCGTTGTCTCAATCGGCTTGGAGATTATGTGGAAGAATAAAAGTTGAATTGTTCTATCGAATGTACATGTGTTTATTTTTTCCCGGTCACGATTTTAGAGAGAAAAAAATACGCGACATTACTTTTTGATCACCCCTCGTTTTATTCTTGAAACAAATTCAAGTAATCAAACCTTCTGGTGGTATGTTTGAAGATTTTTCCGACTCACTAAACAATCAACACATGTTTGCGGCCATAATAGGGAGCAAAGTTCCTAGTTTTTTCAGTTCTGGGAAGTCTAATACATTGTTTAATACGAGGTGGCAACACCATTCACTTTTCTTGCCCTGTTATTTTCGTGAATTGTCAATTACTGGTAAACTGTCAACTACTGGTACATCTACCCTACATAAAATGCAAAAATTATCCTAGATTTATTTGCGAAAACATTTTGAAATGTTCACGCTTAAAATGAATAATACTTATCCAAGTTACAATCTGTCATTGTATAAAGTAGCAACTCCCAGCTAAACAGTTATTTGGAACGTTTATGTATTCATTCATCCATTCATTTATTCATTTGTCATTCAATTAAACGACTTCGACCAGCATCGACTTTTAGCGCACTAGTACAAGGTAACTATTTAATACAAAACAAAGGATAACGTATATTTTGATTTACTTAATCGTCTCTCATTACATCTCCAGCGAGAAGTCAAAGATATACTTCAGGAGCCACAGAATTGAATTTGTCCTTTTGCACAGAAAAAATGTACATAGTTTGGATTTAAAAAATGGCCAAATATCTTGCTGCAAAAAATACTTAAACCAGTTAAAATGCAAAGAGAAATTTAAAACATTTCTTGGTGAGCAGCGTCGTGAACGAGGAGCCTGCAAACTTCTATGTATCCCACCTAACCTAACCTAAAAAAAAACACTAGTACTGATGATTATAAATGATTGTAGACAATGAAATAGACGAAAATATCTCTGGATAAATCAATGTCTGTACATACTAGTAAGTCCATACAATGAATACATGACAAATCCATGCACATTCACTGAATATTTAATGCATGCCTTAGATTTGTCATCATGTAATCACCTCTTGCTGAGAAGATGGCTATTGAAAATTATAATACATATAGACTTCGATTTTATTTTAATCTTCTCTTATCACTCCTCAAATGATTAAACGACTTTTACGTCATTGCACTGATTAATTTAAAATTTTAAATACAGTTGAAATTATTTAAGCAAACAATATGTAAGTTACATATTCATGCACTCCCCCCCCCCCTACCATATCTTCGTAATGTAAATTGGGAGGGGAGAATGTAGTAATAGGTGAAGGTTAACCAGATCGTGACAAAGACGATCGGAAAAAAAATGGCTTAGTTTATAAACTGCCTCGCATATATAATTCGAAAACACTGAAATTATCATATTGGCCTAAATAAAATACTATTTTTTTCACAAAATCAAATCGTAAAATTAGCAAATCGCCTTATATTCGCGCCGCGCCTTTACCGTGGTGAAGAGATTAGTGAGTGTCATAGTGTTGATGATAGCAGCAGTGATGCAGCAGATGAAGATTAAAATGATTAAACTGTATAGATGGTAATTTTTCTCCTTATAATAATAAACAACTGTATTGTATTTGATTTTATAATTAATAACTTTCATCTGAAGCGTATTCATTAAATTGTTTAAAGAGCAGTAATTCAGATATAAAATGTTTGCTATGAAATTTATTTTTTCAAAATTAATTCAAAATTGGGGGAAATCTGGTTATATTCGGGCTAATACGGTATTAATGTTTCCAATGAAGCCTGTTCTCGGAGAAAGGACAGGCTCTGCCCAAAACGTTAACGTGAAAAATAATAATACAGATATTTATTAAATAAAATAGGTAAACGTAAAGATAAAATTCTATTATTGCATCATTTGTCATTCTTATGGGCAAGCTTTTGCTTCAAATTTTCAGCGCATTCAAAACAGTATCGTATTTGATAATCCTGTAACGAATCACGGAGACAATCATTAACGTATTAATAGCAAGAAGGTTTCCATAAATGATGTCACAAGCTTAAAGGGGTGATTGATTGAACAGATGATTCTAGTGATTTAACACGAACATGGTCTTTATCATTCAAGAAAAGGAAGAATCAGTATTAAAACATTAATGAAGTTTTATTATGAACATAAAAAGTTAAAATATTATACAACGGTTCAAAATATCATAATCAATTTAATATATACAGGGTGCGGCAGCGTTCATAGCGTAATATTAATAGCACACCAATAGGAAATAAATGCTTTTTATTTATTGCTGTTTATGTCAAATAGTAGTTGCAAGTATACCCTTTGTTAATTTGTAAGTCAATATTTGATTGGATTAATTAATGTTTGAATATGAGTCCTGTCAAATGATGTCCCGCTGCACAAAACATTCGTCTAAGTGGCATTGGAATAATGATTATTGGAATAAATGTTGAATGTGGATATCGACCAATTGTGGTTTCAACAAGACGGAGCGATCTCGCATACAGCCAGAATTTGCATAGCTTTCTTGCGACAGACCTTTCCGGGGAGAGTAATTTCTCGTTATGGTGACATCTCCTGGCCGCCTCGATCACCTGATCTTTCATGTGCAGACTTTTTCCTTTGGGGCTACCTCAAGCAAGAAGTTTTCCGAACACGTTGTGCCACCATTCCTGAGTTGAAGGATCGCATCAGAACTGCCCTGGGCAATGTCCCAGGGAATACGTTACGAAAAAAATAGAGGCTTTACAATACTGCATTAAAGCAGTATTGTAAAGCCTCTATTTTTTTCGTTAAGAAGTACAATACTATGACCATTCCACTACAAGAATACGTTACGCCGAGTTATGGAAAGCTTCCAACGCCGTCTAGATGAATGTGTTGTGCAGAGGGGGCATCATTTGACAGGAGTCATATTCAAAAAGTAATCCACGCAATGGTCAATGACTTACACATTTGTAAATGGCAAACCTTTAACTATTAACTAACATAGGAGATAATAAATAAATTACATTTACATCCTAATGGTGTGCTTTTAATATCCTACTATGAACGCTGCCTCACCCTGTATTTAATTACCTCAACTCATAAAAAACAGAATTTTCCAAGAATGTATACAAATGTAGTCAAATGCATATGAAAATATAGGCTACTCATAAGTTAAATAAAACCATAGAAATAAACAGATAAAACACACAAACCAATTTAGTGCTTTCTGAACATCTCGAATAAAACTGAACTTTTACCTTCCTGACCTTCAAAGTGCGAATTTGCGAATTATTTAATAGGTTTTTTGTTTTCTTTTATTCTTTTTAGTCTTTATAGTTTTAAAAAGAATATGCTTTTATAAAAAGAAAATTGGATTCACTTAAAGTCTTTACTTCGCCTTCCTCCAAAAACGCATTTCATATCATGTCCATAGGCTCTGGTAAAGATTACGAGCTTTGAAGCTGAAAAAAAGATACTTACACATGACCGTTTGGACTGTATGTTTGGTAAATAAACTCAAAACCATCTTGAAGAAACAGCATTTATATTTCGACTAAAGTAAGACTGTTTATTTGGGCTTAAGTTCAGCAAATATACAGCCACCAAAAATTATGCATGCTGAATACAGAGTTATTTTATTTGTTCACGATGAGAGCGTTCATCCAAGGCCATTCATACAAATGCAAATACTGTATGTTTAATACATATAAATATGAATAAGAATGTGATGGTGTATTTCAGGCTAACTTCTATTCGAAAAACCATTAGATTAAGAATAAGAAGCAGGGCTTCCTAAACAGCGGGCACCCAGGCATCAATTCGATAAGATGGCGATAGAGTTTCCTGGGATTTACGGTACCATAGTCTGATCAGATTAACCTCCGGTTTAATAATTTTTCTATCGAAAAATGGAAGGAAAAATTCTGCGACCAGGAACCTCGACTGTCATGGTCGACGCCTCTACCAGACCAGAAGATTTTTTCCCAATCATCCACGGTCCGATGTCAATGATACTGTGCCCATTTCATGCATTACTGTTGATGAAGTGCAAGTTAGCGTTGATACCCGATTGGCTAACGGCTATGCAGCCCCATACAGAGAGGGGTTCGATAAATATTTGCTATGAAACATTGCCTATTCAATAGTGTTCTTCCTATAGGCCGTTTAAAATTAAGGTCTCCAAAATTTACAAGGAAATGGTTAAAGAGTTCATGCCGAACCTGTATATTAAAGGAAAAAAGGTTATGGGTCTGAAAAATTTTTTTTCTAGAGCTATTTGGCGTTCAAAGTGTGTCCTTCAATAAAGTGGGTCGCGTTTATGGGAAAGACTGCAATACCTCATGTTTACGTATGCAAGACGGCCCAGAGTTCATAACTCACACTTTTTTAAACAAAAGACAGCGTAATAGCAAAGAAAGATAATAAATATTCGTTAACTACACTTCATGTAATATCTTTTCATTATTACTTCATAATGCGGAAGAGCTTCGTCTTTAGAAAAAACGCGTACAATGTAGAAGGTTGTTTTGACTAACCGACCGAATTAATTATTGATTTTACTACGTCCGTCTATCCCTTTTATATTTTCTAAATTTATGACTTAGGAGGTTGAAATTCGGAATGTAGCTTATCTTGGGCATATTCTAGCTCACTATTTAGTTTGGTCTCGATTTACTCACTGGGGTCGGAGTTACGGGTGTGGAGTTAGAGGGGACCAAATGGTATACAGTTATGCAAAGAGTGAAGTTCATTATTCAAATTTCTCTAGGCAAGATTACATTATTATGTAATTTGGGTCAAATTGTCCAATGAGCCTCGGAGTTATGGGGATAGCAGTCATGAGGTTTTTAGAACTATTAACGTTTCCACTCCAACCCATTGGCAACAAATGGAATGTGATATGTCATTCAAAAGAAAATGAACAGAAATTGAAGAAGATAGAGACAGTGTTGTAAACATAACCTTCGAGAATAACAACCTTCTCCATTTTGTAAATACTACCTTCGAGCAAATCAATTTTTAATAAAAATATGGGCATAAGTGTATTGACGAATAGTAAGAAAGTTTGAACCACGGCAACTAACAAAGAAAACGTTAGAACGGTTTAACAGGTATTGGCATGTGCCAAAAATATTGTGAAAATCTCTCCCTTTGCTTAAAGGCTTGCTTATGTATACGAGTAAGTACGGATACAAACCGATCACACAAAGAAGAACATATTATAGAAAATTGATTGGACTATCGATGACAGTTAATCAAAATTTGTTCAAATAATTTTTAGTTTGTTAAGAAGTGAGTCTTAGGAAAATGTGAATCGCAAACTATGGACTATAAATTTCGATATGCAGTACATGTATTGTATTGCCACGATGTACAATATTTGAACACTTTCTTCAATATTACATAGAAGTTGATTTGTCAGTGTTTATTATAAAGAAAATATTTTTCTTTTCAATATCAACTCTGTAGACCTTGGAGGAAGAGAGACCCTGCTTTTGGGACGGACTTCCGGTAATTAAGGCTCGAGAAGGAGAGCTAGAAATGTGAATGAAGAACAAAGCATGAGAGGGACAGCGCATGACGTACGAAGGAAGCAGAAAAAATGGGTCTAAATAGAACCCAATTGTGTGTAGTGTTGAGAATAACTACACGGAATAAAATTATAAGCCTGGAGAACAGGAGGTAACGCGATATGCGGCTTCACTGCCTAACACTCTCTTCAGAATATATTGCACACTAGCTGTTTTACACGGCGTTGCGCGGGCTCTTTTTTGATGAAATGTTGCAATTTCTGTGTGTAAATATTCAGAAAAAAAGTTCACATGAAAAAAGCTTAGAATGTGGAAGGCATTCGCCCTTTCATTAAGCACATAAAACAGCCCCAACAATGAAAAGGAATGAAACAGTGATAGGTAGTCAAAGTGGAAAGAGATTCTTGAGCTCAAAAACAAAGCTCTTATAGAAGGAAAAAAAAGTGCGCACTTTATTTAACTCATTAACTCATTATTTAACTCATTTAATTAACTCATTATTAAATTTTTTGAGAAATGTCAGATAGACAGTGTTCTTTCTCTTGCTTTGAAATTCAAGTGGGCACAATTTTATCAAGATCGGAATAAAACTGTAGACTTGTATAAGAGATAAACAAATTAATATACAAACATACATATACAGTGTTCTCCTCAGAAAATTTTATCAGGTGGGCGGTAAGCTAAAACCGGGCGGACAAAAATTAAAAACAAAAAACAAATAAAATATTATGCAGTGTTGCGCAGTTTCTTGTGTATTCAGCCGGGCGGTCGCCAAAATTAGCCGGGCGGCGCGCCCGTTAAAAAGGGCCTGAGGAGAACCCTGATATATACATATCTACATACATACATACATCCATACATACAAACATATTGAAGAGTAATGCCTCCATGGCTGTAACTTTTTTATTTTTTAACCGATTTTCAAAATTCTTTTTGTATCTATACTTACATTTGTCCTCTATGTAATGCACTATTCACTTTTCGACTTAGTCCCCATTCCTTTCCACGCATTACACCAACGCGTGGACTAGTTGGGTAAACCCGTCGGAGAGGAATTCCGGGGTTGTCGTCGACACGAGGATGGAATGGCAGTTTTGGATCCTCTTCTGCAGCACGATAACATCCGCCCGCACACGAGTCGCCACACACCAGAGGCGTTGCAGCGCCTACAGTTCAAAGATGAAAAACACAAGTTCAAAAATGAAAGATTTTGCACCTTGCGACTTTCACCACTTCCCAATGAGGAAAGAGCACCTTAAGGGGCATGAGTTGCGTTCTGATGACGAGGTGAAACCTACCGTTCGGTCCTGATGTCGACAACAACCCCGGAATTCCTCTCTGACGGATTCACCCGACTAGTCCACGCGTTGTTGTAATGCGTGGAAAGGGATGGGGACTATGTCGAAAAGTGAATAGTGCATTACATAGACGACAAATGTGAGTATAAGATACAAAAAGAATTTTGAAAATCGGTTAAAAAATAAAAAAGTTACAGCCATGGAGGCATTACTTTTCAATATGCCCTCTTATAAATATATAGATGAACGTGTAATCACGTGATTGTGGGCAAAATTTCAAAATGGAGGAGTAGAACATGCTGTTCTGTTATTACATTTGAAAGATGCCTATTTATCACTGTGTTGCTCATGGATGCAATTCGGATACAAGAAAACAGAAAAACTTAGATCATATATCTTCTATACATATAAAAGGCAATGTAAGTATGTTTGTCCGGTTTTAAAAGGCAACTTAGAAGTAAACTATAATGTTAAAATTTAACACACAGCCCGTGTAATTCTACCACAATGATGGAAAAAATCTAAAATTGGAGATAAGTGTCTTAAAAACGTATAAATTAATAATTTTACATCTATACATATGAAATAGACTTGGTTTATGTTTATTTGCTCGCATGTTTGAACAATCAGTCCGTGGTGTTTGCTTCAACGAGCGGCTGGTCGAGTTTGTATGTTGCGTCAACAATGGTTGATGAAATTAATACATGCTATAGCAACACCACTTATAGACAAAAGCGAGGCCAACCAACACCACCTAAAGACAAGGTCTGGGCGCTGAAATTTCATTACATTGTTACATCATCTCAGTAGGGAAAATCCAGAGCTTATTATTGGTGGAAATACGGTTAACAATCCTCTACTGAAGTGATGTAACAATGTAATGACGTTTCAGCGCCCAGGCCTTATCTTTAGGTGGTGTTGGGCCAACGAGATAACAAGGCCTGGAAGCGAAAAAGTCACCTGACCAACTGGGTGCTAGCAACAATCCAACTTTCATTGTCTCCATCTTGGATGTTAACAATCAGTGTTTCTCCTTTTGTTGGAAACAATGAAGATTGGATTGTTGCTAGCACCCAGTGACTTTTTTGGTCAGGTGACTTTTTCGCTTCCAGGCCTTGTTATCTCGTTGGCCTCGGGATGAAACAATGTATGACGTTTCCGTTATCAGGCCTTTTGTCTAGGAGGTGTTGGCTACAGCCGACGAAAATGACAGGCCCCTGCACTGAAAAATCACCTGGCCATCTTATTCCAAGAAACAATATAACCTTCATTGTTTCCATCTTGGAATTTAGCAATCAGTATTTGCTCGTTTGTTGGAAACAATGAAGGTTACATTAATGCTTGGAATAAGAAGATCAGGTGACTTTTCAGTGCCAGAGCAACACCACCTCTATTCAAAGCCTGAGCGCGAAAATTTCATACATTGTTACATCACTATAAAAAGTCATCTTTAATCGCATTTCTACCAATAATAAGCTCTAAATTATGACTTCGTATCATGATGTAACAATGTATGACGTTTCCGCGCTCAGGCTTTCTCTTTAGGTGGTGTTGGCCATAGCCTGTCTTTTTCGTCGGCTACGGATTTGCCTTAATGATTCACGTTTTAAGGAGGATAGTTATAAAAAGTAATAAATAAATAAATAAATAAATAAATAAATAAATAATAATTATTATTATTTCTTTTTTTTTATTAAACTCTTTGGAGAGATGCAGGAAATTATTCTAAAACAAATAAGAGAGTACATCTTCAAGGGCGTGCAGCTGCTCAAGCTTTTGCTGAAAAGATGAAGATACTTTCCCCAATGAGCTAATAACTGGAGAAAATTTATTATTCATATGGTTTTTATAATGTATTAACTTACTTTAGAGAAGTTATAGATAATATTTATCTAAACATATTAGAAAATTATAAAATTTCAACTGATTGTGTGAAAGGGCAATCTTTGCTGCTAAAACTGAAACTGTCAATATAAACAACTACATTCAGGACATGATTCCACGCCCTCTGACTGAATACAACTCTATTGAAACCGTTACATGTTGACGAGGGATGCTGATGACGCTGTAAACAGAGTTCCTCACCTCTCTCAATCCATCTAAGAAGTATATTTTAATATAGACAGAAATAATTCAATACTCATACCCTTTCTTTGATATTCAAAAATGTTAAGGATGTAAAAATCGAATTCTAAAATAATTCAATGTCGAATTATCCTGGGCGAACCCAGTTGAACACAAAATTCCAATGCGAACACTTTAAAGGATTATTTTGGTTTTTCCAAAGTAAATATAAACTTTATTAAGGGTTTTTCATTTATATTCAAATTCATATATTGCAAAATTTCCTCAAACAATCAGCCCGAGCAACGCCGGACATATCAGCTAGTCCATGGATAAAACACGTTACTTTGTAATGAAATGTCGGTATCAGGTGAAACCTCCTAGGGCATATCGCAATTTCTTCCCCGCGATAATAGGGCATACCGCGATGCCTTGCCTGTAATGCTCAAGTTATGGGCATGCACAATACCATGACCTCCTCTATTATTCCATTATAAACTAATAATGGAGGTAATGTCCAATTCCATTATGAAGTAATAATGGAAGTCATGACAATGCAAATGTTTTCTCCTTCCTCTGGGCAGTGTGTCTCTTGTACTAAATACAAATGCAGTCTACTTTTTCTACATTCAGAAGATGGAGGGAATGGGTGAAAAGTAACATGTTTTATCTATGAGGGATACCGACATTTCGTTACAAGACCATTCGCGACGTAGAATTCGTTCCTGCGATAAGCCATGACAGAAACAGCTGGTTCCAAAAAAATTGTAAGATTATTTTAATATATCAATAACCATACAATTATCGTACTTAAAGTCGTCGTTCATTATTAAAAAAGAAATTCTAAAAATCAGGAAAATATGATTTTTCCAATTTTAATATACAGGGTGTTTCAAAATTATGTACAATAAATTTAGTGACATATTCTTCTGGTCAAAAGAAGACGAAAATGTTCTATAGCACTTTGTCTGTAAACGATTTGTTTGCTAGTAATTCAATATCATACAGTAGGGAAGCATGGTAGTTAGCAGACGATATTTTAGCAGTTCCAGCGTTTCGACCCAACACTAGATTGAGTGGTTTGTTCCATTCAATCCTACTTTAGGGACAGGAATCGCAAATTCTCACAACCAGCACTATTGGGCAGATGCTAACACGCATGTTACCAGAGCTCGAGCGCATCAAGAGCGTTTCTCCGTGAACATTTGGTGTGGAATTGTCGGAAATAACTTAATTGGCCATTATGTGTTGCCGCCACGATTGACTGGGCGAACGTATCTTTTGTTTCTGCAGAATGCATTGCCTGGATTACTGGAAGATGTTCCTCTTTTGATAAGATCTAACATGTGGTTCATGCATGATGGGGCTCCAGCACATTTCAGCCATGTTGTGCGAGCGCACCTTAATGCTGCATACACGAATCGGTGGATAGGTCGAGATGGACCGGTAGCCTGGCCTGCAAAATCACCCGACCTTAATCCCTTGGACTTTTTTCTGTGGGGTCATGTGAAAACGATCGTCTATAGCACAGAAGTTCCTAACATTATGGATCTGCGACAACGAATTGAAAATGCATGCCAAAGCGTTCGTAATGCTGGCGACGAACTCTTCCATGACATCAGACGGTCGCTCATGCAACAAGCCGAAGCGTGCGTGCGAGCTGGTGGCGGGCACTTTGAACAATTCCTGTAATTTGGAGCCACGTGTTTAGTTGGCTGTATCGCGTAAATAAATCGTTTCCAGACAAAGTGCTATAGAACATTTTCGTCTTCTTTTGACCTGAAGAATATGTCACTAAATTTATTGTATATAATTTTGAAACACCCTGTATAATCATAAAACGAATTTTAAATGGTTTTAAAAAAATTAGAACCTTACAATTTCTCAATTCAAATGCTAATTTAAACTTAATAAATTTATCGATTCTCAAATTAAATGAAAAATTATTCATTTATTATAAACAAAGTAAATCGAAGACTGCATAAACTGTGATAAAATTATGCCTCCCGATTTCGACAAGGACCGGGAAACGAGTTTGGAAATTGACTTTATGTAGAAAACTGTGAGCCTCGGAAATATTTCAGAACTAGCTGTCTCGTTAATACGACTTGTCGCAGGAAGAAATTGCCGTCGCGAATTGTCTTGTAACGATATGTCGGCATTACGGTATCGCGATATGCGGCTTCCCTGCAATACTCAAGTTCTGTGCATGCGTAAAACAAATGTTTTCTTCTTACTGTGTGTCTCTACATCGACTTTCACATACATAAAGGCGAAAACATTTTTGTTCACTGAGGAAAGTGTTCACAGACACCGAAGAGCGAGAGCAGATCACGTTGGAGGCGACAAAAGTGCGTGATTTCCCAAACAACCTTCATCTTCTTGGACATTCATCAATTAATATCAATATAATCTTGTGCCTTGACAATTTTCAAAGCTGTTAAACATCTCTGGAGGTAATTGCTAGCATTTATCTGTCAGCATCGAAAGGTAAGCTTAATCTCGTCGCAGAATTAATCCGCCTCTACAATACTTGAGGTCGACATCATTTGTGTACCACATCACGGTGATCCTGCTTTTGCTTGTATGTGATTGTAATAGTAACTGCACACATATAGCGATCTCTTCCCTGTCCCAATTTCGTCGCGTCCTTAGCACTACTGGCTTCACAAGGTCAATGCCGATGAGCGCTCATATCGCTCCTAACTTTTCTCTTTAAGCAATTATAAATATAACTCCTTTTGATTAAAAAATAGAAAAATAAAATAAATCTTAAAAACAATTGATAATGAAAGTCATCCGATGTGGAGAAATGTAATATATGAAGTGGACGAAAACACAGATGAATCGAAGGTCTTGTGGAGCGTATTATGTAAATCTGGATGAAGCAGACGAAAACACAGGTGAAAAGAAGAAACACAAGACCTGCTTCATCCAGACTGCTCCTTCGATGCATCTGTGTTTCCGTCCACTTAATACAGGGTGATTTACATCGAATGTAAAATACTTAAAGGGGGTATTATAGAGGTTAAGATAAACACAAAACGTCCTATGAACATGGGTTCAAATATGAACGATAACTGAGATATGAACAGAAATAAAAATGCCGCCACCAAGATCAACAAGTTATAATAACTCAGATTCTGTAAAGCCTAGATTAATGAAATTTGGAGGAATAATAGAGTACATAAGACTGTGTATACCTTTAAAATTTGATCTAATTCTAACAAGAAGTTTCCAAGTTACTCATTCAACATCATAATACGTGTTCACTTGTGAGTACTAACTAGCACTTGTCACAATTTTGACTGTGTAACTCGGAAACTTCTCGTTGGAATTCAATCAAATTTTAACGGTATACACAATCTTATCTACCTTGTTATTCCCCCAAATTGCATTAATCTAGGCTTTACAGAACCTGAGTTATTAACTTGTTGATCTTGGTGGCGGCATTTTTATTTCTGTTCATATCTCAGTTATCTTTCATATTTGAACCCATGTACATAGGACGTTTTGTGTTTATCTTAACCTCTATAATACCCCCTTTAAGTATTTTACATTCGATGTAAATCACCCTGTATATTACATTTCTCCACACTGGGTGACTTTCATTATCAATTGTTTTTAAGGTTTATTTTATTTTTCTATTTTTTAATCAAAAGGGGTTACTATTCATAATTGTTTATTCAATATTACAACTCCTACTCCTATATAAATATTTCTCTTTAAGATAGAAAACTGTTGAACTTCTTTATATGCAAAGAGATCTTCAAATATACAGGGTGAATAAAAAAGTCTGAACCCCCCTTTTATTTTTTGAACCGAAGCAGATATGTCAATTTTGATGAATCCAATGAATAGGAAGTTGTGGGTGGCCTATCCCATGGTGCACTTTTCATCATCCCAAATATGCAAATTAGGACACATTCAAAATTTATCTCAAAAACCGTAAGGGATAGAGAAAAAAACCCAATTGCAAACTTGTTCAGCTTAAAAAAACAAACAACAAAAAAAAAATCATCCAAATCGGACCAACCAATCACCCACAATCAGAAGATCATGTTGACCATTTCCGGAACAGTGTAGCTTGCCATCCTGGAATTGTTCTGTCTTCTGTGTGCTGAAACATGCCTTTTATTTGCTTTTCCGCATGAAAGTGAATGTGAGAATGGTAATTTATGTTATTTTTTTTATTTGCATGCTTTACATGGTGGAAATATCAACATTCAGTTTTCCTTGTGCAGTGTGACTGTTTGTAAGCTACAATCAGTTCACCACGTGATTGTGGGCGATAGGTTGGTCCGATTTGGATGATTTTTTTTTTGTTTTGTTTGTTTTTTTAAGCTGAACAAGTTTGCAATTGGGTTTTTTTCTCTATCCCTTACGGTTTTTGAGATAAATTTTGAATGTGTCCTAATTTGCATATTTGGGATGATGAAAAGTGCACCATGGGATAGGCCACCCACAACTTCCTATTCATTGGATTCATCAAAATTGACATATCTGCTTCAGTTCAAAAAATAAAAGGGGGGTTCAGACTTTTGTATTCATCCTGTATATAACTCTCCATAATTTGTGAACCATGACATAGTGTTTTTACAGTTGAATCATTATAATTGCTGTTTTAATAATCGCCCGTCTAACTGTAAGATAAATTTATCAATCTTTGCTTTAATATTTTCTTTGTTGAATATATTATTACTTGGATTAAGATTTAAAACTAAACGATCACAAAGCATTTACGAGACAAATTTTCAGCTTTAACGTATATTGCGGAGAAGTTACCCATTTATAATAAAGGTTTTAAATACCTATAGACGTTAGCATTATATAGTAAGTAGTGGATATTACAAACATGTAGTTACTTATTATTAAAAACGTTGTGATCATCAAGTTTTCTAATTTCTCCGTTTTCTGGAAATACATTAACGAGAGAGACATTATTACGAGAAAGTGTCAGACAGCCATTGTATATATGATGAATCCAATTTTTTAAGGATTCATTTGCAACCCCCAATTTATTGGCAAAATATATTCAAAATAAGGTCCTAAAAATTTGTACACAGAGTTCTTAAACACTTTGTATATATTGTGTGAACTTTCTTTTTTTTTTATTCTTGATTCCATAATAAATATTATACATGTCCTGACATCATATTGGTCTCTGAACCCTCACAGCTTCATTTCTGATAAGAAATCAATCTGTGTTGACACCACAGATTCACGTTTACGTGAACGAAATTGGAATACGCGTGATCCGCATGATTGTTATCACAAGTGCATGGTAATGTTGTCTCGTGAAGCCATTCCCGAGAGGAACAAAATTCTGTTTTAGTTTTAGGTTAGGAGAAACGATGCCACCGCGAATAACCCCGTGTTGGGAATGGTCTACAAATACCCTTGGGATTCTCATATTTTCGGATAATCTAGCTATGTAGAAGTCTGTACATAACATTAAGCCGGTTTAATAAATGTGGACTAGAAGAAGAACCAAGCTCAGCACCACCACGTAAGAAGCATCCTACTCCAAAGAGCAATATTGAAGTGGAGAGGATATTCAAGAATAGAATTGTATCTGTAAATCCCAAAACCCAATGTAGCATTGCCTCTTCCGTCAGAGTATGACAGGCAACTATAAGACGCATTATTAACAAAGATTTACAAATGGAACGACGGCACAAGGGCGATGATCAGAAATGTTATAATGCCATATTTATTAGAGCGCAACACTAACGGGCGAAAATTGTGTGAGTGAAACTGGCGGGAGAAAAGTGGGAAAAAGTAGTATCCTAAAAGGTTTAGATGAAGCAACTGTATCAAGTCTCGAGCGATATTTTATCGCAAAAAAAGCTCCAAAGGTTGAGAAGACTGTACGACAATGAAAGGAAACTTTTTCTAAGGATTTATGCTTGTCGTTCTGCACAAAGATCCCAACGCTGCACAAAGAAAAATTAACGCTGCACAAAGATCCCAGAACCAATTTGTCGTTTTGATATTCTACGCATCTACGGTGCAGAAAGGAATCAGGTTAGCCTTCACGCCACACAGCTAAATCGACAGGTTGCCTTCATGAACACGGTGGCCGTAGAAACAGCTATCGACTTAGAAACCAACTAATCGACTTAAGTAACATTCCGGTGAGGTCGCCAGATGCTGCTGCTTTGGACTACTGTGCTTTTGGTCTACTCAAAACGGTATTGGAATATAGATGAACTTGTAGATTAGATGGTCTATGTTTTGCCTTAAAATGAAAAGTATGGGACACCATCTCACTCTGCTCTTCAGCGCGCACTGTAGCAGTGGAAACTCCGACGCTGTACAAGATAAAAGACCAACACAAAAAACACACAAGATAATGGCGCATGGGGTTTTAATAGCCGTTCCAAAGTATTCCAATTTCGTTCACAAAAACGTGAATTAACCTCTACATTCTGTCTGCTGCCAAACGCGAATAATGAGTTTCTGGGAATATTATTTTCAGCAAGATAGGTGTGATCTCTTCCTGGGAACGACCAAGATCTATTGTTTTCCGAATTAAATTTTTAGAGGAAGGAAAGTGACATTTGCAAGGATTAAACGAAAGGATTTCGAAAGAGAATTTAGTATTTTGGGTGGAGAAGCTGAAGACCTATCTCTCCCCTAAGTGCGACCCGTAATTTCTTGCTTCCTTTAAACACTTTCATTTCCATATCATTAGGACATAAAAATAGACGCCCATCCTAAATTTTTACAGATAACTTGTTACTTTGAGCCGTGCCATCATTTTGAATCAACTAGGTGAATAGTTTGCAAATCAACATACGAATACACAAAACACCACCTAAAATGATTTTTACGTTCCCGTCCGGCATAAGCAAGAATAAAACGGACCATAAAGAGACAGAATTGAAGAAAAGTTAAAGAAATAGTAGATGACGATTTCATTTGGAAAACTTTTAAGGATTAACAATTAATTTTCTTCGAATTTAGGGTTGCATTCACAAAAGCGTCGTTAGCAACTTAATGACAACATTTTATCGTTACGGCGTTTAAAGACGTTTATTTATATTCGCAAACGAAAACGTTTAAAATGGCGGAAGGTTTTTCAGGTGATGAAAAAAGACGTCATATTCTAATTTTTCGATTATCGTGACTCAGCATTGACGAAATATCAGTAATCGAACATATTCGATACTGTAGATTTTCTACAGATGTGATTTTTCAATTGACCGAGAAACAGCATTTTAAATGGAAGAGCAAATTGGCGAACTTGTTCAATCGCTCCCCCCTTCCCGCCAAAAGGGGGAACTTCCGAATAAATTTCTTTCTACCATCTGCTTCTTTTCCAGTTAATATTTTCTAGAAATAGTTCTTTTATTATTTTTTTTTTTTCGTTAACTACGAATCGTTGTCATTAACTGCAACTCCGAAGAAGTAAATTGTTGCTTTCGCTTTCGATGTTCTCCATTTTCCTTAATTCCGCTGTAGTCGGGATTCAAGCAAACAGACGTCATTTCCGTAGTGATGTGCCGATACCGATACCACTGCCGATAGTATCGAGTACAGTATAGAGAAAGTTGCAGTATCGAAAGTATCGAGTATTTTTTGAATCTGGTTGTTAAATTTGTGTTTATCGAAATAACTTATCTACGTATTTATAGCTCTGAGTTCAGTCACGAGACTAATGAAGTGAATGAGAAAGAAGAAGTGGATAAGTGGATGAGGAAAGTGTCGGTATCGTTTATAATCGACAAACTGTGATAGTTGCGGTTTTCGCGTAAACTGGCACAGGAGAAAGAACTAATAGAAAACTAGGGGAAAATGGCACTATTAAAATAATAATAAAAATAAAAAAAATAAATTTCAACTCCAAAATAAAAACAAATGAAAAATAATTTCAAAAACAAAGATAAAAAAAAAACAACATAAATTTGTTTGTTATGTAGCGAAAGAATAGAGCTATTTACTCGTTTTGTCAGACTGTCCCTTTAATATTTTCTACATTTTTTGACATAGATGGTTAAAATTTGTAATGTAGCTTACAATGGGCATGTGCTACTTCACTATTGTATTTTTATTGACTCAGTGGGGTCGAAGTTACTGGGATAAAAGTTATAGGGGGACGATTTGATAAACTTATTTAAAGGGGTGAATTTGGTATACAGATTCTCTAGGCAATATTTACATTAAAGAATGACTTAAGAATGGATAATGGGGGATTTTATTCTAAGCCATACCTCATATATTTAGATTATTAATGAAAAAATAGGAAAGCAATCTACATTACTATGAAGTTTGGACCAAATTCTTCCAATGGAGTCGCAAAAGTGGGGGTACCAGTTACCTGGTCTTTAGAACTATTAACGTTTTCAAAAGGCAACGTATTGCATGTGATATATCATTTGGTCGAAAGAGATGCGAAACAAAAGAAGGTAGAGTTCATTTCATTTTCTAAATACTACATTCGAGAAAAACAATTTTTGATTTTAAAAAATGGGGGTTAAAAAGTTAGGATAAAAGGGATAAAAAAATAGAACTCCACTACGTTTCTATACCCACCTCAGAGAAATTAATTTCTTGTTAATTATTTCAGTAATCAGGAGAACGAATAAAATGCAAACAATTCCATTAAGTATTTTGCATCAGCGTACCGAAATCAAAATCCACTATTCAAAATTCAAAAAAAAATTTTTTCATCCAAAATGCAAGGTGTTATAAATTCTTTATCAAATATATTTTATAAAAATATACTAACTTGTAACAATTTAAAATATTAAAACACATGCCATCTTGAGTGAACTTTTTTTTATAATGAAATAGGAAAAGTTATATTAGACGAAATACATACTTTCGGATTGTTAAATTCAGCCCATTTTCTGAGCTTAAAATATCCGAATCGGTAGATTTATGACTTTAGTGTTATCCTCAACTTTACATACGGAAACTGTGAAATTTGATAATATAACTATCAACTTAGTCTGAATTAAAGTAAGGAATGAGAGTCTGTATTTTGGCTTTAATTCATTCCAAATTCTCTTAAATTGAAGTAAATATAGGTTACTTGGATTTTCTTTTTTTACTTTACGGTATTGTTTGTTTACTTCTTAAAATATATTTTGGCTCTGCAGATTGGTTAGATTGAATAATCATAATACCCATGAGTATTCGATAGTTTCAGGAAAAATGTCGATACTACTATCGATTACTTTTTACAAATACTCGATAGTTCCAGTATCTAGTACTCGAGGAGTATCGCACATTACTAGTACTCTCGAAATCTGACTACAATTCTCTCGTCGTGACATCTCACTAGAAAGCTAACGACGCGTTTTGTGGAAGATTGCTAAATTTATTAACGTCTTTACTGTACGACGTCGTTAACAACGACATTTTTGTGAATCCAGGCCTTAAAACGTGAATTCTCTAGATAGATCTAGAATTGTGAGCATTCGCTTTTATTAGGATTTAGGATATGTTGAGTGTTTGAATCTTTCGTATGCCGAAATATCCGTTAGAATAAGTAGAATATTTCTCAATAAATAAACTTTTAAAAGTCAAAAGAAAATTTAATTTCGCTCTCACCAGGAATAAAAACTGCGATTTGACATACTTTAGAAATAAAGAATTACGCCCCAGTTCTTCCGGACAAAACTACATTATCGTTTTTTTCCCTATATATCCCATTGAATCTGTGTCTAAAAATTTATAATAAATCATTAATAGTTCTTTTATTAATATTGGTTGCTAATGTTGATGGTACAGATTAATTACACTCTATTTTTGTCAAAATTAAATCGTAATATACCCTCTTCGTTTTTGACTTTTATTCACCTGTTAGGCCTTATGTGAAAATCCTAGCGAGCTACTTTTCAATTTGACGCGTTAGTTTTTTATGTTCATACGTAGGGTGGGCCAAATATGTTACATGTATTTAAATATAGTAATTAAAATAAATGTTCAAAATGGCAGCCATCGTCTTCGAGACAGATATGGATACAACGCATACAAGAACTGTAAACCTTTATTAAGATTCATGTGCTGATGTTATTACAGGCAGAAATGATTTCCTTCTTTAGTGCAACGATTGCTTTAGACTGAATTCGATAGATCATTGAAATGATCTCACAAAAACTTTTTATTATTGGCGTTAAATCATGAGCAAGCTTTCCTCCGTCGTCCGTTGTTAGACTTTGATTCCTGGGCCAAAGTAAAAAGTATTTAGGCGAGGGTCTACAATATTAACTTATGTCTTCAAAATGTTGGTTGCCCCTGTATATATTTAAAAAATTTATAAAAAGAAAATACTAGGGTTTGAAACTTAAATAGGCTTTATATTTTATTGCATTTTTTGTTGAAAAATTTCACATTTGAATTTGATGGGGATAGCACTTAAGAGTGTTGTGAGCTAATTCTACCACACATCTGTCGAACAATGGAATTAAGAGTTCGAACTAATGTGAGATTTCATGATAATTATAACATTTTTCAATAGACAGGACTCGACAAAATATTTTTGTAGTTGTACAAAATTGTCTATAAGATTTCAAATTCTAGAAACTCCTGAAACTCTAGCCTAGTATTATAAAATAGTGTTCCTGAAGTAGAAACAAATTCCCAAACCCTTTTTTCTCATGGTTGTATACATGGAAGTGCTTGGTATGTATTGATACCGTTGTAAGTTGCTGATTTTAGATCAAAGTCAAACAACAATAATTGCACTTTATCAATATATAGGGCGATTCAAAAGTCCTTGAGCTCACAGTAAATATTTCTTATACTTGGAGATCGGGGACTTTCGAATCGTCCTGTATATGTTGATAGTGTCCACACCCAAGCAGTTCTTTTGGCATGCTTTTACGTATTTGTTTCTATTTTCACAAAATGCAGTAGTCATAGAAACACTGAAAACATCTTTAAGTATTGTAAATATTGTAGGACTAGAAGAGTTACCCGGCGTTGCCCGGGAAAATAACACTTGTAGGTAAAGAGAACAATCTCAAAAAATTAAATTATAACTCCCAATTGGTTAAATAATAATTCAATCAATACAACACAGAGCAAAGAGATTATCCATTCTACTAAAAATATGAAAAACAGGAAGTCTAGGTGATATACCGGGACTTTATCTAAACTCTTCTTGACTTGCCTCACCACTGCGGAGCATCATCAAATACTTTAGACTCAAGTTTTACTTGCCCTTGACGTAGAAGCTCTTATACCCTGTTGCTCTATTCAAAACTCCAGTTGTTCAAATGTATCAAATGCCCGTATAGCCTTTTCTGTTTTAGTTGCAATACTCCTTTGACGTTTGATAGTATTGCGACCAATTTTTGACCAATACTCCTTCTTTCAATTTCCTTTCCAGACACAAATTTTTGCCAGTCGTCTGGACGTTTGATAGGAGCTCAAGGGAGACACGCGTGACTCCTATGCCTGATCAACAGACACCACCTTATTAATGTTCTGTCACTGCGTCTTCACTTTATGCTCATTATCAATAATTCTTGAAAACGAACGTTCAGTCATCGCATTGTCAGCATCTCAGTTTCCAAAATATACACTTTCCCACAGAATATAGTCAAAATGTATTTTTAGGAAATGTTTGGATCTGCTTTGCTACCAAATAAGCTAGGTGATAACCTCGGTGTGGCTCGGACTTTTTTTTTATGGAATAAATTTTGAAATATCTTAAAAATAAAGACATGGAAACGCTTAGAATTAATACAGTAAAATTCTTAATGAAAATTTGAAAAAAAAATTTTTAAAGGCTCACAATGGATGGACCTCTCCAAGGATGCCACTGCTAGTCTAAATAATTTCTTACTCGCGTAATCTTACTTTAGATGTACACTTGATGTTGTTGCAATTCCCTTTCTTCTCTCGATGTCTTGAATCAAAACTTGGCCATTCATATCTTTGTGTTATCTAGCGATCGCCGGTTCTTCTATTTACTTGCTTACCATTTGCTCAATACAGCACGGAGCTAAAGGAGTGCTTCCTCTATCGTCTTTCACTCTTTCTCAATAGTCTGCTAACTCATTATCTCCAGTTACTGATCATTTTTAAAGATTTTCAAAAAATTGTTAAGTACTAAGAATTCTCTCTTCTAAGAAAAGCCTGAATAACAGGAATTCTATGCATTGAATTCTATATTGCACAAACTTTGCCTTGCATTGTTGGTCATGAGACATATATAGTTGATCCTTGCATAGTTTTGGTGCATTGCGTGTTGACACCATTGCTGATACCTATTGTTGCACAAACTTTTATTTGCATTGTTGGTCATGAGATATATATTGTTGGTCCGTGCAGTGTTTGTGAATTGCGTGTTGATACCATTGTTGATACTTATTGTTGCAAAAACTTTGTCTTGCATTGTTGGTCATGAAATATTTCTCATTAATATGCCCTGCCATAACCATGAATATCGATTTTTTTTATCAATTATTATTTTTTCGAAATATGAGGTAGTAGACAGTGACTTTCCTCATGTTTTGAAGGTCATGTATGCGAAATTTTATCAAGATCGGAATAAAACTGTAGATTTGTAGAAAAAACAAACAAACAAACAAACCCACAAACAAACATCCTTCTTTATATAGATAGAAGATCAATGTGGTAAGTAATAAAGCACAGCACACCATTACAAGATCTTAATTTCTTTCCTGTAACCTGCTAGTTTTAAGTCAGTCCACTCACTGAGAATTTGTTCATCGAAATTCCCTGGAACGTCAGCTCTTTTTCTTTTGTAGAAAAGCAAGGAGTTATGTAGTAATACCATTCCACTCTGTCAAATGGTTAAATGTAATGGCTAAATGGCTATTACGAAATACATTTTAGTAGCCATCTTGTAATATTTAGTAGCATTTGTCTATTCAGGTCCAGTCTCCCGAATAGACTTAACAATCTGAGGCTATTAAAAAAAAAAAAAAAAAAAAGAGACAAAACCGGAAGTACTTGTAAAACAATCTTCAGAAAGAAAAGAAGGACCAGACAAGAGCTCTGGAATAAAATAGAAAATGAAAATTGAACACAGGGTGGTAAGATACTGAATAAATGCTGACGTTTCGGATAGACACTATCCTTTGTCAAAGCAAAAAGTGAAAGTGATGATAAAGGATAGTCTATCGTTTCAAATAGAGTTTTGGAAAAAGAAATATTTCTACATTAAAAATTAATGAATAAATTCACTTTGCCATATTACCAAAACAGAACATAGAAGCCTTACAAATGTAATACTTAAATTGCATTTAGACAAGGCAATAGTTTTTAAATATTATATTAAACTTTAATATAGTAATACTATCAAGAGTAAATATTTATAAAAAAGTAATCTCAGGAGTGATAAAGGTATTGATAAGTCAAGTCTAGAATTATATCTGCAGCCAAATGAATGCGAATAACTGACTTGTGAGACAATTCAATTTGATAATGAAAGCCTATAAACGCAAAATACTTGTTGTTTACTTAAAAAATAGTTGAGAAGTTGCCTGAAGATCGAAGAGTAAATATTCCGGAAAATGATTTAAAACATCTACGTGAAAGAACACGCATTAGTGTACTGTAAACTCAGACAGCCCATGTTTAAAATTTTTTTAAATTTACAAAATATACCAAATTTCTTGTCCTTGGAAACTCCGTGCTCTGCAATGGATATATTAATATATTATTATTTATTGTAATTAAGCTAGGCAGGATAACTATAATTCACATATGATCATAACAGAATTGTTAAATTTATTTGTCTGTTTCTGATAGGTTAATTCAATATAATAAGGGTTATAATGATGCCGAAACACGGTCGTTTATTACGAGTGGAATAAAACAACATTCAGAAAATCAAGTCAACACGTCAACTTATTAAAAAGGAGTTAAGCGTTACATTCGTCAGTTTTTACTTATTACTGTAATCTGTGATTAAAAAGTAGATAGGAAAAGTATATATACCAAAAGGGTATTCTTTATATTTAATGTATATGTATACGAGGAATAGCCTATTTACCAATCAATATTCTATATAACAGAAATAGAAAAATGAAAGGGTTTAAAGTCTTTTCGTTTATTTGCTTTTATAAGAATGAAATTTTCGCGGGAATATGAGTTGACTCTCCAAGTTGGGAAAAGTTTCTCGACTGGCTCAATGGCTTCTGGGTAATAGAGCGTGCAACGGGAGACGTTTGACACCCCATCGACTGGCATAGCCCTCAGCAAACAGTTCTAATGGGAGGGAGGGAATAGGCCAAGGCCGCTTCCAACAGACCAACCGAGCCATCGATGCCAGCCACCTTTAAAAACCTTTAAAGACGGGCAAGAGAAAAAGAATCGCCACTCCATTCTGCGCATGCTAGACCAAAGTCTTTGTAATATAAAAGGGAAAAAATGAGAACAAAAAAAAAATCATGTTGTTCAAGCTTTTACTTTTTTTTTAATTGTCTTTCAAAGTAATGATAATTTAAAAAGATCAATTTCGCAAAATGCAAGAATATTTTAATGAAATTATAAAAATAAGCTCAGATCTCTAAATGGCTTTTTGCACATAATTGAATTATAAAAAAAATATTTTCACAAAAACTTGATACTTATAAAGATTGCAGAACTTAAACATTGATCAGTAAATAATTGGTGACATGTTTTCAGATGAGGTCGTAGGAGAAGAATATTTTGAAATATAGAAACAAGGCCACCAAAAATTTTAACCTAATTTTTCTCGTTGCTTAAATATTGCTTAAGTCCAGTCTTCAGTCCAACTTAATTTCTCAAATTTTAATGTGCGAACAACGCCTGTTATGTTTGTTTTCGTTTTGTTGTTAGTTTCTTTTTTTTTTTTCAGGATAAGCTTTTGAATAGAATTTTATGTTTAATTTTTCCCTTGTCTAAATTCTTAAAATCGCTATAATTTCTTTAAAGATAATGAAAACGAGATCACTAATTGATGAGTAAATGTCGAGTCATTTTTCTCTTGAAGCAACTTTCAAATTAGTTTTAGGTGACCTTGTCTACAGAGGAATATCGCAGTTCTTAAGCAGGCAAAGTGTGTCAACCCAAACGAATTCATCACAATCAAGTCTTGGCCATCACTATACAGTTTCTCGTCAGCAAAAGTGAATTGCATAACCTAATAGCAATAAATTTAGGTTTTAACAGCATCTGTGACACCGTGAACTTCATTTATGGAAAGGAAAAAAAAAGTAAAAAGGGAAGCTCCTTAATATTTATTGCCAATTCTAGTTCTTTTTTTGTATTTAATCTTGTCTCCTTAAATATTAAAACATATTATTAGCTTTGCATGTGCACAATGGTTTGGAAGAAATAAGCTGTAGATAAAATTGCATGTGTATGTGTGCGCGCGAAATTTTTCCAACTTGTTTTTTATTGCTCCCTCGCAATAGGAATGTGTCCTTGTCTGTTTCCGATAGATAAATACGGCGCGATCTAAATGCAGAATTAGGAAAATTCGGTTCTTCTTGTTTTCGTATAGAACTTGTTTTCCCAAGTCACTGTGGAGTTAAAATTGAAACTGCAATTGTTGTTATCAAATCAAAATAAACCCCATAAGCAACTTGTTTGTTTTTCTTATCTTGGGAGAGTCTTTTCATTGTTTTAATAGCGTTCAAAATGAAAATTTCAGTAGCTGTATAATTTGTTCATATGGTTGTTTTTCATAAATTTTCAAATTTCCTGTAAAAATTAATAATACGGCTTCTCCACTCGATAAAATTTTCAGGAATGTTCACATTCTGAAGGAAAGATAAGAAACAAATAACGTACAAGATGATAGCCATGTTAGAATTGATTTGCTGATAATAAGCTATTTAGGGGGGATTCGTCAATTTTGTCTTATATTCAGGAATCATATTTACAGGCAATTGAGCATGAAGATTTCATTTTATATAGTTCATTGCTATTTATTTTCTTTTATTTGTTTTTTTTTTTTTGAAAATTGGAATTAGTCATTTAGTCTTAAACTTCATAAAAATTTTGATTTTTAAGAAGAGCGGTTATTATTATTAAAACAAATAATGTGACAATACTAAATTAAATATTTAGAAAATAACAATATCATAAAAACTAAAAAAATCTTAAAATTCAATTCCATTATCTTTATAAAAATACTAATGGACTTTTCGATGATCCTTTTCTCTCTCTCTTCAGATAAGCTGAGAAGACAACGATCATCCCTGCTGAAGTTATTTTTATTTTTATACCTAAGTGATAGGGAATATGAATCATGGTATTTATGATGAGTCATTTTCATTAGTATTATACCGTAAGTCTTCGGTTAAAAAAAAAAAAGGAGGGTTAATTAAATTCTTTTGCAGCATTCATTTTCGAGTGCAGTTAGCCAGTATTATCAGAAAAGCAGTAAAAGAAAGAGAGAGCGAGAAGATAATGAAGAGTTTATCCCTTCATTTATTTTTCTTGTGTGTGAGCGAGAGAGAGAGAGCTCAAGGTACTGAAAAGCTTTTGCATTAATAGTTGAGAGATGAATCACAAGGCGAAATCACCTTTGCCCTCTCCAGCACACAAACGCAGACCATCAAATCCTTTGGCTGCCCTTCCACCTTTCAAGTAGATCATTTTCAAATATGACTTCTTGACGAATGTACTCTTATTCAGTCATATTTTACTGTAAAAAGCATAATTATTCTATGAATATAACGTTTTCAGTGAATTTTATATAACTTTCTAAACAAACAAGAAGTTAAGCCTCCCAAGGAGGGTATAGAAAAGTAGCGGAAGCCCTGAGATCATTTATTTTTACCCTTTTATCTCAATATTTACCCCTCCCTCCACAATTTTTTAAAAACCGAAAAATTGTTTTTCTCGAATGTAGTATTTAGAAAGTGTAAAAGAGCTGTATCTTCTTTCGTTTCTTATTATTTCTGATCGAATGATATATGACATAGCATGTGTTGCCATAGTTCTAAAGACCAAGTAACTGCCACCCCCACAATTCCGACCCCACTGGGGCAATTTGGCCCAAATTTCATAGTAATGTTGATCTTGCTTAAGGGAATCTGCATACCGAATTTCATTCCTTTATATGTAGACCGTCTAATTTCCGCCTCCTAAATACGGAAAATGTCTCCTATATACGCGTAGATCGTTTGGTCCCCTCTAATTTCCGCCCCCAAAACTCTTACCCCAGTGGGCAATCAAAACCAAACAAAATAGGTCTTAAGAGGATTTTTTTTTCACGCCAAACCTCAGATGTTGATATAATCGATGAAAAATAGTAAGGTGCACATGCCCACAGTAAGCTACATTCCGAATTTCAACCTTGTACCACAAAAAATGTGGAAATAATGAAGGGGACGTACGGACGGACGGACAGACAGACGGACATTGTGAAAACAATAAGTAGCTCCATTCTTCCGCTACTTAATAATGAGAAATAATGACATAATTTTGATGCAGAAACTCGGGCTTATCTAGATAAAATGTATTTCGATAGGTTAGAACAGCCTACTTCTTAATGTGTTAAATTATCTAAGACGTATTATTACCCTGTATTATAGTCATCGCCACTTAGTTGAACGGCAGTATGACGTCATTTCTAACGCCAGCAAATAGACGTTAACGGGAAGTAAATCGCTTAGCTAATCCATGAAACATTCGCTTTCGTTTTCGAAACATTGTTTTCGTATTTATATTTAGTTTCTAGTCTCATTTTTTCTTTTAAATAGATAAATGAAATTAATAAATTAAAAAAATGACACAGAATAGTCGACTCGAAGGCAATTTGTTTTATATTATGACTTTTAATAGGCTTTCCACGTTTCAACGATATCTCCGCCTTAACTATAGTAGAACAAGTGCATCATGGGTAAAATCCAGACAAAAGCATACTGATGAGAAGACTTACTGCGCATGTCAAACAGATCGTTCAACTTGCTTGGCAGTGAGTATAGTTCTATTAAGTTTGTATTAGTTTGCATTAAGTATGTTTCTATTTAAGTTTGCCCTAATATAGTAGGTCTAACAAAAGAATAATTAATAATTATAAACGTTTGCTGAAGTTCGTTATTTACCGTTAAAATGTTTAAAGTTAATATCATGATACACAATAATGCGTGGGTTCATTGCGGTCTCATTAAAATTATCTTCGAAAAGCAACTCTACACAAACTTTTCCAGTTCCGGCTTCCATGTTTTTGTCAGTGAAAATTAATAACGTGATAGTTTCTTTCTGAAGGAAACAGAAAGTAGACTATTCGCTATTTTTTATTGAAGGATAAATCTTGTTCTATATTTAAATATTCAATGGATTATTAGGAACTTTATCCAAAAGCTACTTATAAAAATGCACACATGGTCTGTACGTTTATCCGGCCGTTCGCCGTTTACAAACGGATTATGTTTTTCATAATTCTGTTTTCAGAAATATGACCATCAATGTCTTAGCTCGGCCATATCAACTTTTCAGAATTTTTCGTGGGCCCCTTCAAGTCGAATTCACATGCTAAAATAGTGACTATAAAGAATACCAAAATAATGAGCATGTCATATAACAATCGATTTCTCAAGGATGATTGGCCACCGAGGCCGATTCTCAAGAATGAATATATTGTTACTTTCTGTTCATCTTCGGCATATATTGACATCGGCACGCGCACGTGAAATCGCTTTGTCGATGATTCCTCAAGTGCTCATAAAGAATTGCTTATATCATTATGTAGCGGAAACATGGGGCTAGTTATTGGTTTTATTTTGTCCGTCCGTCCCCTTCATAATTTCTACATTTTTTGAGGTAGAAGGTTGAAATTCGGAATGTACCTTACTCTGGGCATGTCCACCTTCACTATTCAGTTTGGTTTTGATTGGTGCACTGGGGTCAGAATTACGGAGGTAGGATTCAGAAAGGACCAAAGATCTATGTGTTATTTAAGTACGAAAAAGAGTGAAATTCAGTATCCAGATTCCTCTAGGCAAGCTTTAAATTATTATGAAGTATTGGCCCAATTGTACCAGTAGGGTCGGAGTTGCGGGGATGACAGTTACTTCGTCTTAGAACTATGGCAAAATATGGCATTTACTATGTCTTTCGATCGGAAATGATGAGAAAGGAAAGAAGATACGAGCTTTTTGCATTTTCTACATACTATGTTCGAGAAAATCAATCTTTTGATTAAAAAAACTTGGGAGAAGTAAAAAGTTCAGATAAAGGGGTAAAAATAGACGACCGCAGGGTCTGCTACTTGCCTTACCTTACTCAGGGAGCAGGGGGTTAATTTCTTGTTAATAAATATACAGGGTGACCCAAACTTATACGGCATAATTGTTTAGGAACATTGTATGGTTCAAATGGAACACAAAATGTCCTATAAACATTACATCTAGTTTCGATCGTGTGTGAGATATCGACGTTTGTCTATTTTCTTGTAGTTGTTAAATCAAATACAGGGTGATTATAATTAAAGTTTAAGTTTCAAAACACTACAAAAAAGAACCACTTAGTAGAATGATGTCCAATTGGAACGGAATGTTATTGAAGAAGGGGGAAAGCTTATGGCATAAGAAGAAAAAGTAGGTCCAAATTTTAGCAACAGATGGCGCTCTAAAGCGTCAGAATATAAAGCACTAGATAATACTTATCTAGTGCTTTATCTGAATATGTAAATGAAAATACCTGTCATGCGCACGACTCATTTCATTTGTTATAAAAACGCCGGATACACGGCTTTTCTTCATTCTGAACGTGTCACCGGAGACACTTCAATCAGTTGTGGAACATGCTGTTTCTCGATTTGAACTTGTTGCGCAGAACGCTGGACAGCATATTGAACATGTTTTGCGCCAGTCTCCCGCAATTTAAAAAACCGATTTGATGGATGCTTTGCACACTGAACAGTAC
>JAHWFO010075050.1:75240-150613 GCA_023313115.1 Rhysida immarginata | reverse complement strand
TGGGGGGGGGGGGTCGATTTTCAAAAATTCCGGACCTTTTTTCAAAAATTCCACTGACTCGGAGCTTTTTCCATAATGGGTTGGTCGTCGACTTCCCCTCGACTCCCCCCCCCTGACTACGGGCCTGCAGTAAGTTGGTATAACGTGTAACTTACACCTTAGCCTTTGTCATTTGTAGTCGAAATTCTGACGCTTACAGCACCATCTGTTGTTAAAATTTGGACCTACTTTTTTTTCTTATGCCATAAGCTTTCCCCCTTCTTCAATAACATTCCGTTCCAATTGGACGTCATTCTACTAAGTGGTACTTTTTTATAGCGATTTGAAACTTAAACTTTAAATTATAATCACCCTGTAAATAAAACACTTGAGAGTGCAGATCTCTTTTATTCTGCATACCGACAGATCATATTGAACTACAAAAGAAAACTAAAATGATACAAGGAATAAGAATAAGAAGAAAGTAACAAATCAATGAACAAACGTCATAATGAACTTCGATGTTGTGTTGCACAATATGAGCAACTGCTCAATTCAACCGCCAAGTCAATAAAATACCTTTCACTCATGTTATATGTATGACTATTCCTCTTCCTGTTTCGCATATGCAAAGCAGGAAGAGTACATTAAAGAATAAATAGGTAAACCTACATTTTTTCTAGGAAAAGACTCTAAATAAAAGAAAATAGACAAGCGTGTGAGAACACGCGATCGAAACTAGATTGTAATGTTTATAGGATATCTTTTGTTCCTTTGAACCATACAATGTTCCTAAACAATTATGCTGGATAAGTTTGGGTCACCCTGTATAAATGCATTCTGCTTCACAGCTAAAGCTCCCTCTTGGAATGTTTACAAGATTTTTTTGTTTTTCATTATTGTCTGCATGCCAAGTCTGAATTGATATCTTTCTCCATTAAGGTATAGCTTATATGCTATAAAAATAAAATCTTGCAAATATTCCAAGAAGGAGCTTTAGCTGCGACAAAGCTATCGTCAAGTGCGCGTGCCCATGTCAACACTGCTTAAAAGATAAACAGAAAGTAGCCGTCTACTGCTTAAAAGATAAACAGTATGTATTCCTTCTTGACGAATCGATTGTTATTTGACATGCCATTATTAGGAGCTTTAGCAGAAAGCTACTTATAAAAATGCACGTTTGACCTGTATGCTTATGCGGCCGTCCGCCGTTTACACGATAACTTGAATACGGATTAACCTTTTCAAATTCTGTTTTCAGAAATATGACCATCAATGTCTTAGCTCGGCCGTATCAACTTTTCAGAATTTTTCGTGGACCCCTTCAAGTTGAATTCACGTGCTAAAACAGTGAGTGTAAAGAATACCAAGCTAATGCAAAATCATATAACAATCGATTTATCAAGAAGGAATACATTGTTACTTTCTGTTCATCTTTTAACCATTACTGACATCGGCGCGCGCACGTGAAATCGCTTTGTCGACGCACGATTGCTCAAGTGGTCATAATCTATATTATTCAGTAGCGAAAGAATGGAGCTACTTATTGGTTTTAAAATGTCTTAACTGTGTACCCCTTCATAATTTCTACATTTTTTGAGGTAGAAGGTTGAAATTCGGAATGTAGCTTCCTATGGGCATGTTCGTCTGCACTATTTAGTTTGGTTTTGATTGGTACACTGTGGTCGGATCACAGATACATAGTAAATGGATCGCTAGAACCTGCCTCTTCGATGAAGCCAAGCGCGCCATATTGCTTCCCTACAAAGATTATGCTGTACGCGTTCTTATGATTTTATGAAAAATTTTTCCAACTATTTTAAATTATAGCCGCTATAAATTATGTTTAGAAAGGGCTACTCTGCAATTGGACTTAGAGATCAATTTGTAATTTTTGTTTAATATCTTGTTATTTAAATTTCAATTAAATTAATTATGTATTTCGTATACCCATGAGTTATTCGTTTTTGTTTTTTTTTTCACCTACAGGAATCTTGATAATCTTGTTTTCTTTCTCACAGAAAAACAGTCTATATTTTTTTAGACTATGAATATTTAACATGAATCGTTTCAAATAATTTTAAAAAAATATATTTAAAAAGACTTTAAAAAGAGACTTTTTTTTAATAATGCAAGTAACAGGCTAACAAAAACACCAGTAACTTTTGATCCATACAAAAAGACCCATGACTTTTGGCATGTGAGTGTAAACAAAATAAATATTCACAAATGATGACATTTAAATAGAAGCGGTGTAAAAATAACTATAAATTTTTAAAGATGGTCAATCTATTATAAACTGATCTATGAACAATTTTTCCATTATTTAATGCCTTTACTTCGTATTGAATCTTTATGTTCATGTATGTTTGTGATATGGCTTGAAAAGTGTTGTAAGGTAAGATGGCGGAATGTGGTTTCACTAGCAACAAAGCTAAACCTCAAGCTCTGGCGATCTATTTACTATATATCTGTGGGTCGGATTTACGGGGGTGGAATTCAGAGAAGACAACATATCAATATGCTATTTAGGTGCGTAAAAGCGTGAAATTCAGTATTCAGATCTAGGTAAGATCTACATTACTATGAAGTTTAGGCCTAGGTGTTCCATTGGGGTCGGAATTGCGGGGGTGTCAGCACATGGTCTTTAGAACTATGCCAACATATGGCTTGTGATATATCATACGTTCGGAAATGAGGAGAAAACAAAGAAAATACGAGCTTTTTTACATTTTCTACATATTAGGTTGGAAAAAATTAATTTCTGATTAAAAAACTTGGGGAGAGGTAAAAAGTTTAGATAAAGAGGTAAAAATAGATGACTTCAGGATCTGCTACTTGCCTTACTCTACTCGGGGGGATGGGGGATCAATTTTTTTAATAAATATATAAATGTATTTCTCCTTCACTGCTAAACTTCTTCCTTGGAATGTTTACAAGATTTTATTATATTTTATAAACAATTTTTCGATCATGGTTTCAATTTCAGTTTCGTTTCGATCGTCTTTCAGTTATGTATTTTCATTTTAGTTACGTATTTTTTAATATATGCTTGTGGAAAATGATTCCTGATCCTTCTTCGTGTCTGTTTGTACAGTTGTACGCAGAACAACTTTGAGGAATCGTTTTGAATTAATTATCCCTCGGGCCCGAAACAAAGCAGCCAGACAGCTAATTACTCCACGGTTCACTCCTGCCCAGAACTGTCATGGCTCAATTTGCTTCACTTTTTGCCGCTGTTAACAATAGGATTCGGAGTCTATCTTTAATATACGTCATTGATTTATAGTTTGATAAAAACTGTTGCTCAGACAACAAGAGTCAGGTGACTTTTCAGTTCCGGCGTGTGCTTCAAGCCAGCGCCAACAATGCTTAAATGTGCAACAACAATACAAAACTGTTTCCGTGACGAACTCACATGTTCTCCTTTATTAGGAGCTTTAGCATAAAAGCTACTTATAAGAATGCGCCCTTGTTCTGTACGTTTATCCGGCCGGCCGTCCGCCGTTTGCACGATAACTTGAAAACGGATTAACTTTTTCAACTTCTGTTTTCAGAAATATGACCATCAAAGTCTTAGCTCGGCCGTATCAAATTTTCAGCATTTTTCGTGGAACCCTTCAAGTCGAATTCACGTGATAAAGCAGTGAGTGTAAAGAATTCAAAGATACTGGCATGTCATATAACAATCGATTTTTCAAGAAGGAATATATTGTTATCTTCTGTTCATCTTTTAAGCATTATTGACATCGGCGCGCGCACATGAAATCACTTTGTCGACGCACGATTGCTCAAGTGCTCATAATCTATAAGCTTAATAAGTAGCGGAAAAATGGAGCTACTTATTGGTTTTATTTTACACACGATTTGAATCACCCTTCATCATTTCTACATTTTTTGAGGTAGAAGGTTGAAATTCAGAATGTAGCTTACTATTGGCATGTGCATCTTCACTATTTAGTTTGGTTTTGATTACCCCACTAAGGTTGGAGTTCTGAAGGTGAAAATTAGAGGGGACCAAAAGGTCTACGTGTATTTATGCATATAAAGGAGTGAAATTCGGTATGCAGATTCCTATAAGCAAGATCTCCATTATATAAAGATTTTTTTCCCCGAGGTATCCATTTCTTCCCGACTCGGTGGCAGAAATGCATCGAAAAGATGGGGACTACATCGAAAAATAATGTACCAACTCTGTCTGTAATAAAGGAGCTGTAAAAAAAATATTTCCGGCTTTCATTTGACTGACCCTCGTAAGTAGAATAAGAATGGAGCTACTGATTGGTTTTATAATGTCAGTCCGTCCCCTTCATAATTTCTACTTTTTTTTATATAGAAGGTTGAAATTCGGAATATAGCTTATTATGGGCATGTCCATTCGCACTAGTTAGTTTGTTTTTGATTGGTAAACGGGAGTCGGAATTACGGGGGTGGGATTCAGAGAGGGCAACATTTTTTTGTGCTATTTAGATACGTAAAGGCGTAAAATCCAGTATCCAGATTCCTCTAGGCAAGATCTACATTACTATGAAGTTTAGGCCCAATTGTTCCAGTGGGATCGGATTTGCGGGGGTGGCAGTCACTTGGTCTTTAGAACTATGGCAACATATGTCATATGATATATCATACGTTCGGAAATAATGAGAAAGGAAAGAAAATACGAGCTTTTTTACATTTTCTACATATTACGTTCGAGAAAATTAATTTTTTGATTAAAAAACTTGGGGAGAGGTAATAAGTGCAGATAAAAGGGTAAAAATAGATGACTTCAGGATCTGCTACTTGCCTAACCCTACTCGGGGAGAAGGGAATAATTTCTTTTTAATAAATGTATAAATGTATTTCTGCTTCACTGCTAAAGCTCCTCCTTGGAATGTTTACAAGATTTCATTTATTTATATACATTCCAGATGGAATAAAATATAATTAGGAAAAATAATAAAAAATATAAAAAATTGTTGGGAATACATCAGTTTGTTATAAAATGTTTGTTAAAGTTCAGGATAATATTATTATTAGGAGCTTTAGCATAAAAGCTACTTATAAGAACGCCTTTGGCCTGTACGTTTATCCGTCCGTCCGTCCGCCATTTGCACGGTAACTTGAAAACGGATTAACGTTTTCAAATTCTGTTTTCAGAAATATGACTATCAAAGTCTTAGCTCGGCCGTATCAACTTTTCAGAATTTTTCGTGGACCCCTTCAAGTCGAATTCACGTGCTAAAACAGTGAGTGTAAAGAATACCAAGATAATGGTATGTCATATAACAATCGATTTATGAAGAAGGAATACATTGTTACTTTTTCTGTTCATCTTTTAAGCATTACCGAAGCCGACGCGATATAATCAAGCCGTGGCACTGATTTTGTGACATCATGCAAACAGATGGATTTTGTGACGTTTTGCAAAAATAAATTTAAGAACAAAATAAGGATATTTAAAATTTAAAGTAAAATGATTTATTAAAAAAGTAAATGACCCATGTATGGCATTAATACATTTTATTCTACTGTATTTACTTATTTATCTAAAATACAAAATTCATATTTAATATACGTCACAAAACCGATGTGATTTCAATAATGCCAAGTGACATAGTGCTATGACTTTGTATAGATCGCGTCGGCTTCGGCATTACTAACATCGACGCGCGCACGTGAAATCGCTTTGTCGACGCACGTTTGCTCAAGTGCTCAATCTATATTATTCAGTAGCGAAATAATGGAGCTACTTATTGGTTTTATAATGTCTTAACTGTGTACCCCTTCATAATTTCTACATTTTTTGAGGTAGAAGGTTGAAATTCGGAATGTAGCTTCCTATGGGCATGTCCATCTGCACTATTTTGTTTGGTTTTGATTGGTACACTGGGGTCGGAATTACGGGGATGGGATTCAGAGAGGACAACATATCTGTGCTATTTAAGCATTACTGACATAGGCGCGGGCACGTGAAATCGCCTTGTCGACGCACAATTGCTCAGGCGCTCATAAAATATATTATTAAGTAGCGGAAGAATGGAGCTACTTATTGGTTTATGGTGTCAGTCGGTCTTCTTCATAATTTCTACATTTTCTGAGGTAGAAGTTTGAAATTCGGAATGTAGATGGGCATGATCATCTACACTATTTAGTTTGGTTTTTATTGGTGCACTGGGATTCAGAGAGGGGAACATATCTATGTGCTATTTACGTACGTAAAGACGTGAAATTCAGTATCCAGATTCCTCTAGGCAAGATCTACATTACTATGAAGTTTAGGCCCAGGTGTTCCATTGGGGTCGGATTTGCGTGGGTGGTAGTCACGTGGTCTTTAGAACTATGCAACATATAGCTTGTGATATAATAGATACGTTCGGAAATGATGAGAAAGGAAAGAAAATACGAGCTTTTTTACATTTTCTACATATTACGTTCGAGAAAATTAATTTTTCATTAAAAACATGGGGAGAGGTAAAAAGTGTAGATAAAGGGGTAAAAATAGATGACTACAGGATCTGCTACTTGCTTTACCCTTCTCGGGGGGAAGGGGGATTAATTTTTTTAATAAATGTATAAATGTATTTCTCCTTCACTGCTAAAGCTCTTCCTTGGAATGTTTACAAGATTTTATTTATAGGGCGAGGTCAAAAATGCACCAACCGAGTTGGGTTGATGAAGCAATGATTATTGCTCGATTGTTAACATATTGTTGACTATCGTAGCAACAATGATTTTCTTCACTAACTCAACTCGGTGTTAGCATTTTTTACCTCTCCCACAGTTTGATTGATTGTTCGATTGTTAACAAAGCATCGATTTATTAGGAGCTTTAGCATAAAAGCTACTTATAAGAATGCGCCCTTGGGTCTGTACGTTTATCCGGCCGTCCGCCGTTTGCACGATAACTTGAAAACGAATTAACTTTTTCAAATTCTGTTTTCAGAAATATGACCATCAAAGTCTTAGCTCGGCCGTATCAACTTTTCAGAATATTTCGTGGACCTTTCAAGTCGAATTCACGTGCTAAAACAGTGAGTGTAAAGAATACCAAGATAATGGCATGTCATATAACAATCAATTTGTCAAGAAGGAATACATTGTTACTTTCTGTTCATCTTTTAAGCATTACTGATATTAGCGCGCGCACGTGAAATCGCTTTGTCGGCCCACGATTGCTCAATTTCTCAAGTGCTTATTAAGTAGCGGAAGAATGGTAGCTTATTGGTTTTATAAAGTCAGTCTGTCCTCTTCGTAATTTCTACATTTTTTGAGGTAGAATGTTGAAATTCGGAATGTAGCTTACTATAGGCCTGTCCATCTGCACTATTTAGTTTGGTACACTGGCGTCGGAATTAGGGGGTGGGATTCAGGAAGGGCAACATATCCATGTGCTATTTAGGTACGTAAAGGCGTGAAATTCGGTATCCAGATCCCTCTAGGGAAGCTCTGCAGTACTCTGAAGTTTAGGCCCAATTTTCCTGGGGGGTCGGATTTGCGGGGGTTGCAGTCACTTGGTCCTTAGAACCATGGCAATATGGCATGTTATATATCATACGTTCGGAAATGATGGAAAAGGAAAGAAGATACGAGTTTTTTTTTACATTTTATACATATTACGTTCGAGAAAATCAATTTTTTTGATTAAAAAACGGGGAGAGGTAAAAAGTGCAGATAACGGGGTAAAAATATATGACCGCAGGATCTGCCACTTGCCTTCCCCTACTCGGGCGGGGGGGAGGGGGTTAATTTCTTCTTAATAAATGTATAAATGTATTTCAGAATGTTTACAAGATTTTATTTAAACATCTGAGGCTTGGCGAGTAAAAATCCTCATAAGAACATCCGATAATTACATTTTATTCATTGTTGACTCCTCACTACTAATAGATTGCTATATCACAATATCGACGCAATATCTTGATATTCATTGTTGACGGTCACTTCTAAAGCACGTGCAATTGACTTGAAGGGTCCGCGAAAAAGCCTGAAAAGTTGATACAGCCGAGCTAAGACCTTGATGATCATGTTGTCGAAAACAGAATTTGAAAAGATTATTCCATTTTCAAGTTATCGTGCAAACAGCGGACGGCCGGATAAACGTACAGACCAAGCGAGCATTCTTAATTCTTATGTAACAAACTGTACTTTATCATTAGTATTTAACCTTACAATTTATTTTAATTTTCTTGTCCGAAAGTCTTCTTAAACTATAGATTCCTTACAAGCTTTGTGTTAAATTATTACAGTTTGTCGTGCTTAACAATGCTATGTGTTTGTCCAGACGGGACTGTCGTGGCTTTGTTGTGGTGATTATGGGGAGAAGGAAAAGAGATTTTTAGCTTCAAGTTTTTTTGGAAGCTTCTCTGGGGAGGAGCGTAAACAAATATAAATTTGATGTGGAATTGATAATTAGTCTAGGACGAGGAGGTAAGAATATAACCCTTTCTCTCAATCTATCATTGCGTTGGGCGGATCACAATTGCGCTCTTCCAAAGGCAATCTTAGATGTAAGATAAAGTATCTGAAGATATTCTAACGATTCATGATGAGACAATTGGAACACATGAATTTTAATGATCAGTAGGCTATAAAGGACTAATGGATGGTATTCAAATCATGTACTACCCCTTGAGATGTCCGTTGATGAATCGGCATAGTTGTCAGCAGTAGTGTTGCTTTGGAATAGATGAATTGGACATTAGCATGAAGGCAATAGCCATTACATGATAACCATTCCCTGCATGCCTAAAAAGGACTATTGTGATGACAAACTGGTGATTGATAGGACGAAGTGAAGACATCCTCTATTATGCAACCCAGGGTTAGGAAACCAATGTAGTCATGATTGAACATTCGTTTCCAAGAATTATTAACAATGAACATAAAATGATGATGCAATGACAGAACATAGATAAGGCAGTGTTTATCGAGGAGGCTAAAGAGTTACACGGATCTCCGTTGAGCTCCCTAAAAACGTCCACACTACCGGCGAAAATTTGTATGATTTATGGAAGCCAATTGCGTCCGTAATTCTCTGTACAACTGGTTTATGAGCGAGAAAACTACAATATGAAGCATTGTTGGGCAAGAGAACGTTAGCTGTGTATTTGATCAGTGTGTTGCTGTAATGAAAAGTTTGCATCTTAGACACACAATAAATTGATTGATAATTTATTGAGTTTAACTAATTAATTTGGTGTGACAACCCTAATTAAAAGGAATTCGAACCAACGACCGTATCACCTATAAGTAGCTTTTAGCTAAAGCTCCTAATAAACAGAAAATGAACACGAAATACATATTTAAAATGGGTGCAATTTTTATTTTTAAACACCTACTGCTTCGGGGTTTTATATGTTAAATGACGACATTAATAACTCCAAATATATAAAATTCTTGAAGAGAGAGTCTTATTTGCGAAGACTGTTCAATAAAAATGCGTTTAAAGGCTGGGAAGCAATTTTTATTCAAACAGTTTAAAAGATCATGAAGAAATTTTCATGAATATTAAGGATGAGCGTCATTGGTTCACTAATCTAGAGATTCCATCTGGTAAAATCCCGACCTCAGCATCGGATAATGGAATGAACAGTTCCCATATTGACTCTCAACATTTCAGAAAGTTCCCTAAAGTTAATGCGCCTATTGACGCGTCCAAATGTATCACATTTTCATCTCATGCTGCAACACGCGCCAAATCTTTCTTGGATTCCCTTCTTTGCCGAAATTTCTTGCACCTCGCCGTATGAGAATAACTTTGGTCGCCGTAAAAATTTCCATTGGCTGACGCCCTTCAGCGGGCAAAAGTTGAATAACAGCACGCAGATCGTTTTTGGACGGGTTGTATCCACGAACGCCATCGTCAAACTTAATCTTAAACAATGATACAATAACTTCTTATCATGATGTAACAATGTATGACGTTTCAGTGCGCAGGCTTTCTTTCTTGGAGGTGTTGACTCTAGGCAATGCTTTCGCGGCTGCCCAGTCCAAACGTACAGTTTTTATATTGAGCAATCCTCATATTTCGAAGTTACAAGCTAAAAACATTATATAAGAAGCAAATTCTAAACAACATTTATTTTCCTGTCATCCAGCAAGCGTAATCATTATTTTATTTAATGTTTTAAGGGACCTAAGTGTCAGGCTCATAGCAGATGTTCTCAACTTCGGGCATCTTGCAGAGAAAAAAACAATTGAAGTGGAAATAATAGCAGTTTAAGATCTGTGAACAATTTTTGTTACACCGAAAATGTTCCTGTTTTTTCAGTAATCTCTTCGAAGATATTCGAAAGTTTGACAACATCTCATAAAAACCATAAAATATTTCATGAAAATTTGAAATGTTGGTCAAATGTAACTTCCACTAAAATCGAACGATGTCAAAAGTATTTTGTGGCCACGGGGGCTTACTTTGAAGGACATTAAACTATCATCTCTGAAATACCTGTTCCTGTTTGATTTTCGAGTCATTCACCGAACTTTCCGGTCTCATATTCTAAAAAAAAAGAAAACTTTTTGCAAACCACAGAAACATTATCACACAACTATCAAAAGTCTGAAAGACTCTATCTGCCTCGTTCAGAGGATGGCAGAAATCTTATTGATATAATAGAGCTACACCACAAACAGACTCAGTCACTGAGAGATTTCTTTTGCTCTTAACAGCATACATCACCAGTGCACAAAGCAATCTGCATGGCTGATACAAAATTACACACCTTTAAATCTAAAGAGATTGCACGCACAACGTTCTTACAACATGTACTAACCTTCAATCATGGCTCGGAAAGGAACTCCATGATAAAACATCCTTCTGGCCTCAACCAGCCACACGTCAACAGAAAGGCGTCGCACTTTTGGGTGAGTGAAGGGAGTCTGATGGGGCTTGTAGGAAATGCCATTTTGCAGAGAAAAACCATCCAGTACAGAAAATAATCACGCAGACAGACTGTTTATACGAACATAAGCAGGTATACACATAATCTAAGGGACATAACACTCCATACGAAAAAATTCATCCCAGACACTGCTTTGGAAACACAACACGAATTTTATTTTGACAGAGCTATAATTACTGACAAAACTATAACAGACCAGACATCACAGTCGTAGATAAGCAAAACAAAGTGAACCATATAGGGTAGAGTTGCAAACGTTGGGACGCGCCATAAGACAGATAAAAAAACGAATTTTAAAAAACTGAATAGTTCTTCCTGTCGTTTGTTGTTACTTTTATGCAGTTGATTGCAGAAAGAAGTAGCTGTAGTGGTGTTGCGCCCGAAGCTTTAGCCGATTTCGTTAAAAAAAAAAACAGTAAATTTTATTTATTCACTTCTAAGAAAACTGTGTCACCAATGTCTCGTGCTAATTGTCGAAAGATCGTAGATCAATAGTGAACATTCTATTTTGATTGGTGTATCGACAGGTTGTTTTCATAGCAACATGTGCTTCATGCCGCCATTAGATTTTCTATGGTGCTAGATGATTTTCAAAATTGCCATTTTCCTAAATCGGGACAGTTTTAGTTTCCTAAGATGGGACAGTGTTTTCTCAAGGAGCAAACAAGGAACATCAAAAGAGAAGAAATTAACAAAGTTGCCACAACAGAATGGTTTTGCATAATCTGTAAGAACCATATGTATCATCCACTTTCGGTGTATCCAATGCAAAGAATTGGCACATAAAATCTGGATAACCACGGATAAAGTCCGTTTTATTTATTTTGCATATAAGCTTAGCAACTATAAATCAAAGTTGGTATCAAAAGTCAACATAAGAAAAGTCAAGTGCTTTGTCTTATTGTATACTGTTGTTTGCTATATCCTGTCTTAGGCTCCTGACTCCATAAGATGGAACATTGTTACAATTATAAAAACCTATAAATAACTTAGAATTCATTTAGTAGTTAGTGCTCATATTTTTCCTGTTTTGTCTTTATAACTTCTGTGGATGATTCATATATTACTGTTAACTTTTTTAATACAGGTTTGTTATAAAAAAATATTTTCTATAATACAGCCCACAGAAAGTAATAAATGGTTACAGACTCAATACCTTGTGACGTTTAGAAAGGTGAACCGAAACTAGACCACGGAACTCTTAAAGCAGGTCTTATGGAGAAATGAATCTCTAGACATCAGATGGTCAAGTGTGGATTTAGTAGAAGCTCGGATTCCTAATACTGCCCTTTTAAACTACGGTTTGCCGAAAGCGATCCCACCATATAGCGGCCATAATATAGCGGTGATACTTTTTCCAAAACGATGGGGAGTACGGCGATACATTTTCTTAAAATACCGTACTTCCCTATGATGATGGTAAGTAATAGCATGGTCTTTTAATCTTCTAGTCTGTGCAGTCCATTGTTGAGGAGTCTATTTTTGCCCCCTTTATTGCCAGACTTTGGCTATAACCCAAGTTCAAAGACAACATCCGTCCACTTTTTTAATGCTGACCCCATCCATCTGGTGGTCAGTGTTCAGTGTGAAGAGGATTTCGCCCTTGCTTTCCGATTCATACATTAAGGGCTTTTTCGCCAAATTCGGCCAGGTCCTGTCTTTGGTTCGGCCAGACCATTCGAACACTATAAAATTAAAACTATATTCAGTTTGATAATTGCATATATAAAACATCTCAAACTACATATACATGGTGTCCGACAAGTTACTGAGTTGAAATGGTGGAGCGAGATTTGAACTTACGAGTTATACTGCAGAGTTATACTTACGGTAGTTTTATGCAACTCTTCCCTAATTGATATTTCGAGCTTCTATATACATAACTTACAAAAGACTATACAGAAAAAAAAATCACGAAGTATACTGATGTTGCACACAAATTAAAACGCCTTTGGGGAGCAACAGAGTTCCTATCGTTCTTTCTACCACTGGGGTTATTCCGCACTCATTACACAAATGTTTGACAACGTTGAATATAATCCACACTTATACAAAATCTTGCAGAAAGCTACAATCTTAAACACTCGGCCACATAGTAAGGAAATTCCTACACGAAGATATTAATACTTCCACTATCTTACATTTAAGCCACTTTACTTGGCCCTCTCTTGGGTCCGCATTTGATCCGAGTTTGGTTTACCAAAACAACGACAACAACAATAATAATAATAATAATAATAATAATAATAATAATAATAATAATAATAATAATAATAATTCAATTCAATTCAGCCTATTAGTTCAAACAGCCGAAGCCACAAAAGAACAAAATACATGAAACAAAACATAGTTTAAAAAAATTCAATGTAGAAAAAATAAAGATATATCAGTTAAAATTATTAAATGTATGCTGAAATCTATTGTAGGTGAACTGAATTCGAAAAAGTAGGGATCTTCGAGCATGTCCTTTCTTCATAAGCATTGGATGGAGACGCATCAATGTTTCTCGAGAAGAGAGCTGAGGTACTCGTAAACGAATTCTTGAAATAATATCAACATCAACTGCTCCAGAAATGATTTTTCGTAAAATGGTTAAGTCATATTGATCACGTTTCATGGTGAGAGAGACGGTAATACCGTTTCAGAGGAAGGATATTTATAATTCAAAAATCTCAAAAAAATTGATTGTACTTTATCGAGAGAATATACGTGTTGTTGGGTGCATCCAGTCCAGATCGTACTACAGTACATTAATATAGGTAAAACTACAGAGGTATATAGATGAAGAAAAGTATTTTTCTGAGTGAAGCTAGCACTATTTCGCAGAATAGACCCGAGGAATAGTCCGTAATGCTTTTTGTTTAACATTAACAATTTGGTCATGAAAAGTGAATTTTTGATCAAACATCACACCCAAGTCTCTAAGAGTAGTTTTCTTTAAGATGGGGTGTTGATCAATATTGTAAGAATAAGTAATCGGATAATGTATTTTAGTAAAGGTGCAACTAAAACATTTGAAGTAATTAATAATCATATGGTTTTTAGAGGATCACTGGACCTATTCTTGGATAGCATTCTTTAAGGTAAGTGCATCTGACATATCAACTATCTTTTTATAAATTTTTGTATCGTCCGCATACATGAGTACGTTTACTCCATGGAGGGCTTGTGGCAGATCGGACGTAAAGACATTAAATAGAAGAGGCCCGAATACAGAACCCTGAGGCACACCAGTAACAGGAGTGAAAAGTTGACATTTACCTGTATAATAATAATAATAATAATAATAATAATAATAATAGTTAATGAATAATAAATTTGCCACGTGTATAACAATAGGAAAATGTTTTTAAATAACATAAGGATTTCAATATAATGATTCATTCATTTCATGTAATATTTTAATTTTGACACACGGGCAGGATACCAACGTACTAGAAGTGACGCTTGTGAGATGAACGGATGCTTACCAATTGTGTGAGGAGGAACAATTGACAGGTGAGGCCATAAAAGAACAAGGAAGTAGTAGTAGCCTCTCGTGGTCGTCGCTTCAACCACGAACGTTGTTGGAGTCCGATTGTCTTTAGTGCAGTGGTCATCTTTAAGGATCGCGCCCTATTCTCTTCTCCATCATTGGGCAACACACAAGAGCAACTCGTCGAAGCAGCTGCTCCTCCGGGGCGCAAGGGGAAAGAGAGGTCGAAGACTGGAAAAGTTTTTTTAAAAAGTTTCAAAATGGGGATGGAGTTAAAACTTGAAATGAGCGCGTTATATTTCCAATGTTACACTTCTTATATCACCTAATATAAATTTTATAGCTAATATTGTTTACGCAACACGTCGTCATTATACACATATTTTGATGATGTAATTAATTAATGGAAGCAACAGAACTTTTTATATTTTTAGTGATGTCATCTTCAGACTTCTATAGCCTAATTAAATTTCTTGACAATTTGACCATGTGATGAGGTTTTTAATATGGAACTTACTTTTCTAAATAATAAATTTATCTATCGTACATTTTAAATTCCTAGATCAATCACTTTGATTTTCGCATTGAATAGTAGAATATACTATTAATTTATACAGAATTTCTTAAATACGGTTTTTAACAAAAACTTTTTGATATCTTATATCTATAATAGTATTTTTAATACTTTCAATAGAGTTAATGTTGCAAACGATGCACGTAATTCTGGTATGCTAATTTATGTTTCTGTCTATCATCTATTATGAATTTTGATCTATTTTGATTTTGATTTTGATCTATTTTGATTTTTTTTTCTTTTTTAAACAATTTTGGCATGTTATTATTATTTTTGACAGTTAATGAAACATTAAAAATACATAAAGATACCTTCTTCTTAAAAACTGTCCTTTCTCCTCTTTTGAAAAAAATGGGGAGAAAAAATCCCCTTATTTAAAAACAAATAAAATCTTTAAAACTACATGTATTTCAATTTTCATTTCTATGTATCTTAGTTTAAACGCGATGATTAACATCAAGAGATTAACCACGTAGGTGTCAATACAGCCAATCAAAGCGCACACATTTTATTTCAGTTCCCCCTGAGGGGCATAAGACAAAGGACTGTCATCCACCTTCACTCCCCTGCTAGATCCCAATGGAAGATTCGAAACTTTAAAATATTCATTTCCTAAGTCACACACAAACAGCGACGATGATAGAGTGGAATAGTGGAATCGACTCTCTTGTTAAATCAACACCACCCACGATCAACATTTCACGGCCTTATCCACCTCCCTCTACGGCACCCATTCGAATACGACCTCCTAAACAACAAGCACCTTTTTAGATTTATAAAGCGAATATGCGACTTTAACCATTGTCAACTATATGAATTTCCACAACCACACTTTTGCTTCGACTCCATATCTTCTTTTAATATTTTAAAACATTGTTTCTAGGAGAGAGAGAGAAAAACAGCGAGGAGCAAAGTTCCTTTTTACAATATTTAAGAATAAACGAATGAAACGAATTGTAATTTCAAAAAAACTAGGGGACCTTTTTCTTTTTTTTTAATCCTAAAAGTGAAATTCACCTTTTATGACCTATATTTTTAAATGTTTCCTATTAATAATACTACAATATGAATTGCATCAACCACACCCAAATCAAGTCCATTTAGCCTCTGGAAATTTTGACTGCAACCTCGAACGAAAAATTCTGTGTACTCAGAGACAGACATTTTTTTTTTTTTTGTATTTTAATCTTTGTTTTAATAAGTATTAACAGACACTTATTACATCTGCTTATTTCCTTTTAATTTCTTCCTTCATCTCATAGAAGTCTCATTTCATGAATAGCAACAACAACGATAATAATAATAATAAATCGATACATTGAGAAATGAACTTAAACAATAAAATCTTGTAAACATTCCAAGGAGGAGCTTTGGCAGTGAAGCAGAAATACATTTATACATTTATTAAAAAGAAATTAACCCCCGCTCCCCGAAGAGGGTAAGGGAAGTAGCAGATCCTGCGGTAATCAAAAAAATGATTTTTTTTTACCTCTTCCCAAGTTTACTAATCAAAAAATTGATTTTTCTCGAACGTAATATATAGAAAATGTAAAAAATCTCGTATCTTCTTTTCTTTCTCATCATTTCCATATGTTGCCATAGTTCTAAGGACCAAGTGACAGCGACCCCCGCAAATCTGACCCCACTGGAACAATTGGGACTTAACTTCATATTAATGTAGATCTTGCCTAGAGGAATCTGGATACTGAATTTCACGTCTTTACGTACGTAAATAGCACATAGATATGTTCCCCTCTCTGAATCCCAGTGCACCAATAAAAACCAAACTAAATAGTGTAGATGATCATGCCCATCTACATTCCGAATTTCAAACTTCTACCTCAGAAAATGTAGAAATTATGAAGAAGACCGACTGACACCATAAACCAATAAGTAGCTCCATTCTTCCGCTACTTAATATATTTTATGAGCGCCTGAGCAATTGTGCGTCGACAAGGCGATTTCACGTGCCCGCGCCTATGTCAGTAATGCTTAAAACAGCGATTCTCAACCTTTATAGTTCCTCGACCCTTTTAATACAATTTCCCATGATGTGGCGACCCCGACTGTAATTTTTACCAATGGAAAAACTTTGTACAATAACATGTTTTCATGTTTTACATATTAGAATACAAAAAAAAAACCTTATTTCCGACGGTCTTAGGCGACCCCTGGCAAATCGTTATTCGATCCCGACAGGGTCGCGACCCACAGGTTGAGAACCGCTGGCTTAAAAGATGAACAGAAAGTAACAACGTATTCCTTCTTGACAAATCGATTGTTATATGACATGCCATTATCTTGGTATTCTTTACATTCACTGTTTTAGCTCGTGAATTCGACTTGAAGGGATCCGCGAAAATTCTGAAAAGTTGATACGGCCGAGCCAAGACTTTGTTGGTCATATTTCTGAAAACAAAATTTGAAAAAGTTAAACCGTTTTCAAGTTATCGTGCAAACGGCGGCCGGATAAACGTACAAATCAAGGGCGCATTCTTATAAGTAGCTTTTATGCTAAAGCTCCTAATAAACTATTCATTTCTCAAGCAGTTTTAAAAATCCAATATATAAAGGAGAAAGATAAAAAAGATTACTTTTGATGTAAATATTTGTAAAGACTAGGCTATTTATTTATCTTATAACAACGTTCATAGCATTTGGAAAACTCAATAGTTATTATAATTAATCATAAGTCAATAATTATAGGCACTACTCCTAACCATTTTTAAGGAGTGGATATATGTGGTTTTAAATTTAAAAAGCCTTTTAATTTAAACCATTAATTAAAACAGGATTGAATCTGTTCAGTTTAGTTTCATATTTAAAAAGATGTTAGCAACAAATGTCTCTAGATTCTTGAAATTTGGTGTTTTGTTTAAAAAATATTTATACGAACATACTGAACACATATTTGCATTATGCAACTGAGAACGAAAAAATGTTAGAAAACGTATGATCATCAAAAAAATCGCCCTAAACGAAGTTTTTGGTTAAATGGTATTGTTTACATTACATACAAAATGCTAAACATCTTGTATTTCGATTTACACAAAAATTGTTCGATTAGTTTGTTGTCCATTAACATCGATGCGACTACGTAATAACAAACTTAAATAGCGTTAAAAATTGGTTATAGAGAAAATGTTTGTTTTTTTCCAGTTAACATTCCTCTACAATATTCTTCCCAAAATTTTATAGCATCTGAATGGAATGAAAATGTTGCCCGAAGGACCAAAATTATGTTATTTCCATATGTTGCCTTAATTATTTATTACATTCTCAGGAAAGAATGTAATAATTCCCTGAAAATAATATATTTTTATTTCCTTGCGATTCTTTTTATTTATTAAAATTGAAATCAGTTTTCTTTTAACCTGTTTATTCCAAATGTTTAAGCAAAATTCTAGTTATTCTTCGCTGGATTCGAAAAGTTTTCTGTGCTGCTTCTTTTTACTAACTGTATTTTTTGTTTTTCCGTGAAGAAATTGCACTTCGCTATTTTATCGTTGGGCGTTGAGTTGTTGAATGCAAGTAAGTGACTTTTAAGCGATTAAAAAAAGACCCACATAGGATATCAAATGCTTTTATCAATTTAACTTAAGAGAAAGTTTAAATAACAGTCTTAATCGATAATACTGCATTAATTTTAGCATGAAAGTGTATTATAATTAAGTAAAAATAATCAAATCCCATTGCAACATGAGTAACCTATTTTTCGGATCCCGTCCCTTAATAGGTGCGAAACTTTCGATCTTTTAAATTATATTTTTCCAATGTAAAAAAATTATTTTGCTTATATTTCATGCCAAAAACAATAATCGGCACTTGATAGATTTCAATCTCCCCATTTGGAGCTTCTGAAGGTAATTTTGAAAATGATTTTTCGTTAATTAGATTCTGCGTTGTTTTTATTAAATGTGAAAGATGTTAACATTTGCATAAATATTTTTTATATAGTAATTGTTTTTGTATTTCAAACGCATGATGAAATTTTATTAAAATATGAAATGTTCAATATTGGTCTTGTATTACGTTATTATAAACAATTGAAAGGAACTTGGACTTAGTAATACAGGCACCTAGAAATGTTCTTTATAGTGAAAATGGCGACAGCTGAAACAATTGTCGTATTCATCATTAAAAAACATAAAGTATAAAGTCCATATTCTTTCAATTATTTAGAAATATGAAATGCATATGAATTTACTAAGAATTCTCCAACGATACAGTCATAATTATTTTATAAGGTTATCTGTCTAAACTAAGATGGTTGATAAATAGCGTACAGCTTTCACCTTTTCTTTGGCATTCGTTTACGATATATAGAATTTCAATTAAAAGATTAGCCGATCATATTTCCTGTGTTTATAAACTGGATACGACTGTTCTTCTAAAGCGTTTGAAAAATTTTTTGAACATTTCCTTCAAAAAAATATGAACAATCACATTCGTTTTAGAACTGAATTTTATGGTAATTAAATTTTTTTTTTATTAAAACCAAATATCGAAAATAATAATGAATGACGCTAGAAATTCGAGACGTTACTTGCAAAATACATTAAAAAGGAAATTGTCATTCAATAGAAGATTGAGAAGATCGCAATGAGTTTGGCAGGATGGTGTTCAAGAAGTCAGGGACATGCTGGTGGAAATGTGGAGAAAAGTTGGAAGAAGATTTTGTAGCCGTGGCTTGAGCCAATTTTCAAATCTATCACAATTTCTTCCGCAAAGAAAACCAGGCCATAAAGTTTAAATTTTTAGTTGACAGGCAATTCAAAAAGCTTAATATAACCAAACTTCAACACCACAATGCTAATAGAATAGCTGTAAGAATTTCACGAAAGCAATGCAATAATTTTTAAAAGTGCTTTTTGTATAACAAATATAGAAAGAAAATGTAAGTGTTTTGTCTTGTCGATTACCAAAATGTGATTTTCGACTTTATTACATCGTTTTATTTTCTGTCGGAGTTTTATTAATTCTGAATTCGTTTTTTCTAAATGTCCATAATTTCTGGTTATTCCCCAGAGATTATAGATTATTCGCTTGATGAAGAAGCATTACATGTATTAACGATAATTTGTTTTTAAACTTTTTGATATTTCATTTATTTCCTTTTTATTTATATCATGCCTTGTTTTTAACTTTAATAAGACAAAACACTGAATCCATATACGGGATGACGAAAAACAAATGGTAGATAATTATACACATAATAGATCATGGTATAGTGATTCATTTGCCCCTATGAACACTATATTAGAACGAATTTGAACGCAAACTGAGATATGAACAGAAATAAAAATGCCGCCACCAAGATCAACAGGTGACGGATGACGGATATTAATAACTCAGGTTTTATAACATCTAGGATGACGAAATTTGGGGGAATAATAGGGTACAAAAAACTGTGTATGTCGTTAAAATTTGATCGCATTCCAACGCACGTGAGCACGTGAGCACTGTTACGATTTTGAATGCGTAACTCGGAAACTACTCGTTGGAATAAGATCAAATTTTAACGTTATACACAATTTTATGTACCCTATTATTCCTTCAAAATTCATTATCCTAGGCATTGCAGAACCTGAGTTATTAACTTGTTGATCTTAGTGGCGGCATTTTTATATCTGTTCATATCTCAGTTAGCGTTCAAATTCGGATCCATGTTCATAGGGACAAAATGCATCACTATACCCTGATCTATTATGTGTATCATTATCTACCATTTGTTTTGCGTCACCCTGTATAACAAATTATTTAAAGAGTAAGCATTCAAAAGCGCCACCATCACTATGTAGTGACTCAGGTCTCTATTCAAATTCAAATACATGACGCTATAATTATCAGTGAAACGTATCATATAAGAGCTAAAATAAGTTTCGTGATAGGGTCAATAGAAAATGTTACGGTTCTGACATTTTTTTTAATGTGAACACGATAGTCAGATGGACAGATTTTCGAAACATGAATTCCGACAAGTAGAATTTTTTTTCAGTCCATAGGTAAAATTTAAAAATGCACTTCATTTCGTTTAGTTTGCAAATACATACGTTGCTGCTTTTTTAATTTTATTTCATTATTTTTTGTTTGTTTGTTTGTTAAGAACAGCTTTGATACTGTGATGGAATACAAGTTAATGAAGGGAACGGCTCAATTCTTCTTTGTTCTCCTTTGTTTCCGAAACTGAAAGTTCTCATTCAACGAACTCAAAAAACAGTAATTTTAACATAATTTCAACAATAGCTATCAACATCAAATTAATTTATTTAAATACAAAACAACATGATTAATTGCATCACCAATAATAAGAAAATTTTTAATTTTTCATTCAAAATAAAAACATTTTCTGCCAGGATTTTTAAGTTTACAGCATATTAGAGTATAATCGTTGACTAACAATTTAGTCCTTCTTTCCTCTGTTTTCTTTTAATCTAATCAGATCAAACTTATTCCGTTTGGTCAAAAGGTGTCCCCGTGTTCGTGTCAGATACGAAAGAACTTAAAGGGTGAATCTATAAAGTTTATTTTTATACTTTATCGTTAAGAGATCATTTTTCAATCGGTGTTGGTATTGAAGTGTATAATGAATAAATGGAGAAAATGTCCCATCAATTAGTAACGTTTAAAGAGTGGAAAATGAAAGTAAAAATGGCGCAAATGGGGAGAAAACTTTGGCTGCCGCAATGGAACGATAGCACATGTTCTAACATTATGACCATTCAAGAAGCCAAAACAACTTTGCGAGAAAAAAATTACCAATGTGCGTTTTTAATGTTAATTAAGGAAGCCATTAACGCACAAAGTATGTTTAATCACAAGTCGTAGAATTTTTCCTCTCATTTAATGGTGGCGTTTTATAAGTTTAAATTCTCAATAAATCTTGCATTAACTATGCATTCTAAATAAAAAGTTGTAATTAATTCTATTAATCAACTTGAAATATGACTATTTGAAATCTTTCAATAAGTCAAAAAAAAAATTTGGCAAAATAATTTTTTTCCGGCCTTCGTAGACGTCAAGGGAAAATTTTAAAGTTTAGAAATAAAATTCCTAATACGTTTTGGGAATTAATACTTGTTTACGATGAACTAGCTACTATTTAACAGTTTTCGATTTTTTTATCTTTAGAAGAATCATTATTAGTCAGTTAATAATAACAAGGAATTATGCGCTAACTGAATATATCTGTTTTAATTAAAAACTTAAAAAGAAAAAAAATTTAAAATATTTAAACGACGCTTTCTTAATAAGAAGAAATTTATATATCAAAAGCTAAGAGTTAAACCAAGAAAAAATTTTAATGATGCTTAACACCGAAGTGTATTTGAGTTTTACTTTTTTTTAAACTGACGATTTGATGAATTGATTTAATTAATGTTCATCAAGATATTAAATTATGCAATAAACTAAAATTAAATTAAAACGAAAGAAATTTAAAAAATTTTATTTCGCTGCACATAATTCGATATGAAAAATTTAATAAATTTAATAGGCAAACGTAACTTATCAGAAATTAATTCAGAAAATGACGACGATTCCTATTAAAATATCAGGTCGTTGCATATCAAAAGTCGGATTACAGAGGTCATCTTTAATGGCCCTCTAGAAAGGACACCTTCACACGTGCTATTCGAAATAACCCCCATTGCAATCCAAACATTGTTGCCAACGACTTGGCAGCTTCTCGAGCCCTCTCCGATAGAATCCATGGTCAAGGGACTCAATAAACTCCCGGAATGCGTTTTCGATGTCTGCTTGAGTTAGGGATGTTTTCCTCCGGAGAAAATTGTCCGGGCTCTGGAAAAGATGGTAGTCGGTAGGGGAGAGGTCCTGAGAGTACAGGGGGTGTGGAAGTACCTCGCAGCCCAGAGCCTGTAGCGCCTGCACGGTCGTTCGTGCAACGTGAGGACGCGCGTTGTCATGCAGCAGAAGGACGCCTTTGCGATGCACAAGCGCAGGTTGTTGCTAACACAGTTTTGTGTGCATACGATGCAGTTCACGACAATAGGTCGCAGCGGTGATCGTCTCCCCCTGGTGCAGGAAGCTGTAATGCATTACACCAGGAATGTTCCACCAAACTGTAACCATGAGCTCTGGAGTGCAACGGGGGTTTAGGGAACGTGTCGCGGGGGTTCATCAGCATCCAGCCACTGTGCTGACCGTTTCCTATTGTCGTATAGGAGCCACTTCTCGTCGCAAGTGACAATGCGATCAAGAATCCCCGCTTTTTCATGGCGCAAAAGCAATTCCGTACACATTTCCAACCGAAGCTCTTTTTGGTTTTCCGTAAGTTCATGTGGGACCCAACTGTCCTGCTTTTTCACCTTGCCGATGGTCCTAAGGTGTCTACTGACAGTCGACGCTGATACAGCATGATCCCCTGCAAGGTCCCGAACAGTTTTTGACGGGTCCTCTTCCACAGATCGCTTCAGATCAGCATTATTCAGCACGTTGGATGGTTTGCCGTGTTAGGTCCGTCACTCCCGCCCAGAATTTACGGAACCAACGTTGCACAGTACGTTCGTTTATAGTGCCTACACCGAATGCCTTATTGATGTTTCGAGAGGCGTTGGATGCACTGTGATTCAACCTAAACTCGTAATGCATTATCGCTCGTAATTCGTTGGAAGTCATGACTATCTTCGCATGGGTTCAAACGCTATTAAATATCATCACAGACATGCAAATTTCAGGCAGCTGGTCGCTGATAGGTTTATCTCTGGGAATGTACCACTTTGTTATGGGTACTTGCTACTAAACGTGGAAACCGTGCTGCAGCGCGGAACCCACCTCGAAATCCGACATTTGATACTGTATGCAACGAACTGTTACTTCATAATTCTAAGGAAACTCATGGCAAAACGGGTTAAAGCAAAATATAAATTAGGCTAAACTGAATGTTTTACAAAGTCCATCAGGTAAACGTTTTAAGCACCATTTCCTCGTATACGTTTAAGAAAAACTTCAGAGCAAAGCATCTGGTTTGTTTTTTGGTTGGTTTTTTTTGCACTTTTTCAATATGACATATTTTTAGTGCCTTGTCGACGTGAAAAGAACCTTTTTAACACATTTTCGTTAGAAAAGGGATGTATCTTCCCAGGACCACGAAAATGCGCGCGTCGTAGGTTAAACGTAGGGTACCTGTAAGGAGAGTGGCGACAACTCGGGCAGTCGGCCATATTTTTCCCAACGATTGAATTAGCAGAGGTAAAATTTACGATACTTTTCAGCTTATTAAGAAAAAATGTAAAGATGGCTAATGCTGGTTAGCCTACCAAGCTTTTATTTGTATATTAGATAAAGGAGGTTAAAAAAGAAGCACATTAACGTTTTATTTTTCATAATAAAAGCGATTATTTGATCAGCTGATAGCAAGTTCGAGAATTGACCTTTTCACCTTTTCAGCAAAAAGGGAAACTAAAAGCCAATAAACAGAGAGATTATATTTAGCATTCTATACACATTTTACATTTATACAAAAATAAAAATTTGACATCTATTGTAAAAGATGAAAAAAAAATAGATGCCCCGAACTGAGTTGATAAAAATTTCAAAGAGAAAACAGTAGTACACGCACTTTAACCGATTAAACAAATAATGAGAGGCAGACGGGTCAGTCCTCCGCAGAATTTCAAGGAACCTTATAGTCTCCAATATAAATTTTAACATTTCCATAGGACACTCGCCACTCTCGGGTGTCTTATTTTTTATCTAATCTTCTCAAACCCAAGGTGTTAGCATCATAATGGTCTATTACCAAAAAAGAGTCACTGTACAAAGGGCTCAAAGATTTTAGACGTCTATCTGAATCGGGTAAAACCCGTGTTTTTTACTAGAACCAGTGTTCCCAAAAAAAAAATTCTCAGTTATCGATGATTAGTTTTAGGAAAAAAATCTAGATTCACTTTTACATTCTTTTTATCGTGGAATTGTTCTAACGTCACTTTCTCGTGTTTGCAAGTTACAAACAAATTAAAAAATATGAACCAAAATTATAACAGTTACGTCCAGGTGTTAAAAGAGACAAAAAATTGGCAAAATATTTCGCGCGAACAACTACGCCCGTCATCAGGCTTCGTTGATCACTTCAATGTCTAGCAATTAAATAACAACTGAAAAATACATTTTGACTCTACAAACATCAAATACTTTGATTTCAAGTTTCATTTTCCAAAAATTTTCAGCATTTGAATATATTACATGACTTAAATATGTTGTTTATTAAATGTTATTTTTACTATTGGTTTTACGGTTCGTTTTAAATTTTTCAAGATAAAAATCTTGCTCGTTGGGCCCGTATGATCCTTGAATAAAAATTCCTTGAAATTATATAAATTAAAAAAATTATATAAATTAAAAATTTTTTAACATTCCTTGAAATATTTATCTATTATTATATCATTATAAAATCACTTTATTTTGTGAGGTTCACATTTTTATGAACAACAGTAAAACAATAAATACTTTATTATGAAAAAATAGTTTTTCCCTTCCCTCTTCACTACTTCAATCGTTAATTTTAAAGTGGATCTAATAAAACCACAACTTTTAATCTTTAATAATGCAATTTTATTAGCAAAAGTTAATAAATATTAATAAATAGAACGAAAAACGGATCGAAATCTATTAATTTCTCTATATCTGTAATGCAAACGGCACGCTATTTTGGGAAAACTATGGCGTCCGGGGCGTTAACCAATCAAAATCCGTTCCGTGTTGTCGCCACTCTCCTTATAGGCACTCTAGTTAAACGTATGTTAAAGCGCTTCTACTTTTAGAGATTGTTTGGAAGACTCAAATGCACGATTGTTGAAATGGACGACTGCTGCCGCTTATGGAGATTGATGTATTTGGTTTTCTCTTATATGCATTTTGGCTAGCGTCGAATTGTAATGAACAAAAAAACGTGATAACCTTAAAATGTTTGCCGTTTTGTTTGTTTATATATAGGGTGTTTTTGGATGATAAACTTAAGTAGAACTGTTATAACTACCTAGTTATAACTCTGATTACTCATCAAAGCTTTAATAAGTTTCTATTTTGAGCCATGAAATTCTATTTGTATCTCTGTTGGAAGAGAAGTTACTAATATTTTAAAGTGCGCAAACAAGGCCATGTAATGTCAAATACTTCTTTGCTAAAATAAAAGGCTGTTGTAGGTGTTGAATATTATTAAACCAAGGTAATTGACAATTATCATACTACGATTGTGATAAATTAGGTGGCACAATTTTATTTAATATATATAAGGCAAGAGAAGTACATTTTGAATTCTTTCCTGAACCTTGATTATTTGAAATTAATTTATTAAAACTAACTTTATCTTCAAGTGGGGAATACAACGCATCATTAACGTAAGCAAGTTTTTAATATTGTTAGAAATCAATATATTAATTACTTGATTACAAATTATTTGATGTTAAGTGTTTATTTTAATGAGATTTACTTGAACAAGCTGTTAAGCATAATCTGTGGTGCGGGTCAACCTATGGCCCCCGGAACCAGCTATAATTCTGGAGATTTTTTTTTTATAGATTTTTTTTTTTTTTCACTAAAGCAGACTGATTTTTTTTTATCATAGATGACTGCTCTAGATATGCTTTTTTTTTCCTTTTTTTATGAGATATGTAGTGCTTTAATAAGAAGCAAAGACGAACCCAGAAAATAAGCCCATCAACTCGTAAGCTCACTACAAATAAATTTAGGCTTTAAATATTTAATTCATAACTTAATATTGAAACTAATATACAGAATATGGAAATACGGAGGATATACATAATAATCCACATGAATGCCTGCAAAAAAAAATGTTGACACACTGATAATATTTACGTTTGGGTATTTTTTTTAAATTCTTTTATTTTCAGAGATTAAATTCATCTTCCTGTAGGTAAGAAGGTTTGAAAGTACTACACGTACTAAATTTCAAATTGTGAAGTTGCAAACTTATACCATGTTTAACATTTATAAAGGAAGAAGTAATTTAAAAGTAAAATTCCACAAAGGAGAGGAAGGAGAGTACATCATAGTATAATATGAATAAACGTGCCCTGGTTTTTGGGGTTTTTTTCATAGTCTTTAGATAATAAACTTTTAATAAAATTACTGAAGAAAATTCCTGGTCACACAAAAAAAATTCTGAGCCTTGGAAAATGGCTATTTTAGAGTAAAATAAATTTCACAAGCGAATCGATTTTGTGCATAAAGGGGTTTCATTTGTCTTGAAATGAAGAGAAACTCACTGTTTTTCTCCTAAGTAGTATAAAAATTAAATAAAAATCCGAACACAAATATCAACAACCGTTATATAAACGCTCTTGAACGAGAAAAAATGGTTTTACGAAAAAACATCTTTTTTAATGAAAAGCGCGTAATTAAACTTCAGATTCTGCTATTAGGAAATTTTAAAGTGAAAAAAAAATAAACGACAACTACTAAAAACAGCTATTGAATTTACTGAGACAATGAATGTATGAATAACTTGAAACTTAATAAAAAACAGGGCATTATTTCCCGACTTCATTATCTTCCTACTAATATTTTAATTTTATTGTACTATTCTTGGATTCATTCTGGCCTATATTATGGTGTAATGTTTTGGGGTTCTACTTCCTCCACTAATCTTGTTAGAATTCTAAAGTTACAAAAATGGTTTCTTCGGACCCTTTTGCACCTCCCCCGTTCATTTTCCGTATCCCACTATTTCGCTTCCTTACGTATACTTATAATATATCAAATTTATTTTCTGTCTCTCTGTTCTTTTATTTATAAAACCTCCAACTCTATACTATTGTTATCAACTCCTATAAGGATTAATCGTAATCTTGATATTCATAATTATAGTACACGTATTGCAAATGAGATACGACCTCCCACTTCCCTTCTGAGTTTCCGCAACCGATGCATTTCACACATCGGTTTAAAATACTGGGCTCTTCTACCTTCGGAAATCCGTGAGCTTACCTCCTACCCTCAGTTCCGGAAAATATTACGCAATTTCTGCTTTAGTCATATACCACTAAAATCGAAGGTTATCTGCTAATACACTGTGTTATTGCTTAGGGACGCCTAATTTGAAATTTTTCTTATAAATACTTTTGCTCGTGTATGAGACCCTTGTATTTAATTACATTCTCTTTGATTACTTTTTAGTCTTTTCAGCTATTGGTTCTCATGATTATCTTAACAATTTACTAGTTATTTTATATACCTATGATTGATAACTGATTTTTTATGGTTTAATTTTACGTCCAATCTGATTTGTTTAAGTTTTTTTGCAATTTTTGTTTTGTTTTTATTTATTGTTTTACTAACCACTTTGTTAACTTATTATTTACTTTGTGCCCACTTGGCCTAACTCGTCGGTTTTTGTCATACTGGCCTCGTTGGACACTATTATCAATTTTTGTAACTTCTTCTAGCTCATTATTATTATTATTTATTTAAATAAATATTGTAAATTTATTGTATTGTAAAAATTACAGATAATTTCATTACAGTTTGCGATTGCTGTGTGTCACGTAATCTTTGTTGCCATTTTACTAATTTAGTTGTTGGTTAACGTTTATCCACGGTCTACAGATATTCATATATTACTACCAACTAATTTGTACTTGTATTTTGTTATATTGTCGCGCCCGCTGGGACCTAACTCGTCGGTCAGTCCATACTGGTCCCAGCTGGGCGTATTTGTAATTTAACCTGATTAATAAATAAATAAATAAATAAATAAATAGACAAAGCTGTTTATAACAGGCCGCTAAAATATTTACAGATAAGTTAAAACACAAAAAGAAATTGGTTACATAGTATATACGTATAAAAAGTAAATTGCAGCTTTGTCGAAATGGAGAGGACAGTGAATAATATTAGGCTATGACATTCCATCAAAAGCAAACTCATCAACGTTTTTTTAATATTAAGTTCCTAAACCCAAGCCATTTTAAATTCTGTCATTTTTGGCTTTATGACTACGTTAGTTCTTTTCTTCGTAGGCTTGACGAGAATGTACTGCATGTTTAAGTTTAACCGTTTGATTATAGCTATTTAATATTAAAAGAACCGAACTTATACAAAATGAAGAGTACATTTCTAAAGTTTTGCAATGTTTGTCGCTGTTCATTTTAAATCGTCTGCGATACTCGAGTAGATTTCGAAAGAATGATCTCGGAAACGGTACCTGCTTATTCAGAGACGACTCCATATACTTAGAGATATCTCAGCTTCTTGAAAACAGGATTTAATAAAATAAACCCAAAGCTTAATGCACCATAAAGAAAATTTTTCTCTACAATATGAACTAGGGAATATAGTGTGCATACAGAACTTTATGTAGATACAGGAGGGGGTATTTCATTTACAACGGTCAGAAGAGTTGTGCAATTAATATTAAATGAATATGCTTAACTTTTTTTTTTTTTTTTTTTTTTTTTGATATGTCTTTAGTCTTTAATACAGTCCTAGATATGCGTTTCTTTACCAAATCAAGAGTTTGAGTTAAATCGAAGATTTAAATATCAAGAGGAAATTTCTCTTCGCAGCATTTGTTTTTTTTTTGCCTTCACTTCCTTGAATTTAATTTTTCAGCAGCTGTCCACGTAAAGAAGCTTCGTAATTCCTTGAGAGAAATATCAAGTTTCTTTATCTCACTTTGTAAACAATATACATTAAGGGGATCTCTGTTATGAATCTCTTGTTCTATAATTTCCAGAAGAAGACGTTGATGGAAGCGGGCCCTTCCTTGAGGGCTTCGTTCCCTTATAGGTCGTCAGCATCACAGAACATGGCTGCAATTACTGTCAACCATTCAGTTGCATCTTCGGGGGTTTTCCCCACAATTTTCTTCTTTGATACAGTTTGGAAATCTCTTTATTTCTAAAAAAAAAACATAATAATAATAATATTTCCAACGTTAACTGGAAAACGCGCTTGCGTTAAAAAAAATTCAATGCGTTCTATAAGACATACATAATATAATGACTATAGGTTGAATATATTTAGATTCCTAAACATCTTCATATTTTATTTACGAAAGCTTTTCTAAAATCTCACTAAGGATTGAAATGAATACATAAATAAATTATATAATTTTTTAAACTGCTTCTTCTAATAATAGAAAATGATCAGTAGATAACAGAAACTGTTTGGATAAGCAAGCAATGAGACCGCTAAGCTAAGAAATAATGACATGTTCCTTCAAATAAAAGTAGTATTACATAATATAAGGATATACTGTTTTTATTTACTGGAGTTTTTAATGTTATGTTACTAAATTGTGGGCTTTCTAAAGTAAAGAAAAAATAATTTAAAAAGTAGATAATATAACAGAAAAAAGGTCCATGAAGGCAAATATATTCTGTGAAATGCTCGTAAAATCTTTTATTACTAATGATTAATTTTAAATAACATTTTCGACAGATTGGTTGAACTGCGTAATTAATTCTTATGCAAATCTTTAAAGGTAATGGCACATATATAGACTGTTTAGATCTAGGTTATGATCTAACTAATCATCAATTTCTAAGCTAAATGCATAACGAGGTAATAAAATTTATAAGAACAAACTCCACGCAAAGCCAGATGGCATACATGTACATACAGAAAAATAAAGTGCTTCAATTAAAAATGACGTTATGAGATTAACCTCTGATGTTTTTAATTATGTTATCTCGTTTTTTATAGTCGTTTCGAATTTATTTTTCCTTTTTTTTATCTAGAATAATTTTAAAAGAGAAATTTTACATTTGTATATACCTAAATATCGTTTATCTTATATTTCCTAACTTTGTGAGCACGTTTATTAAATTTACGTATCTATTGTGTAACATTTTTGATAAACACCAAAACTTCCTCATGCGAAATTTTCAAATAGTCAAGTCAACATGTGATCACGAAGGGCATGCCGCTGCAAAATAAATCGTACAGAAAAACGTTCTTCCTAAAAGATACCTGAGACTGTAAAACAGAAAAATTCATCAAGGGCTGAATGGCATAAATGCAGGAATGAAATGGAAATGATTTTGTTAGGGTTGAAATGACACAAATCCGGGGTTATTCATATTTTAAAAATCGACCTCTTGACAAATGAAAGCTCACTGAAGATATAAAAAAAATCAAGAAATGCATACATTTTGTTGTTTTTATTTCTTTCAAAACAATTAGTGATTAAATATTTATGTTGACTTCGTGTTATTCAAGTAAAATATTGATCCCGAGGTTACACTGCAATTATCAGCGTTGCTTCCTAAGAGTTTGGCAGCTAATTTATAATAAAGAAACATTTACAATTTCCATGAAAACTTGACTGTCATAATTAATTAATGTGTTAAAAGTCAAAGGTTCCTAACGTTCATCGAGTGACTTCATTATTCAAACAAAATTATAAATTAAAAAGATGACTACAAAATTGGAACAAAACTGAAAACAATATTCTCGTTCTTTAATATATACCATTCATGATTTTGAAAATTCAGAATTTCGTATTTTACTTATTTAATAAATTTCCTAAGATTCGGTATTACAATTCCATAATTCTCTCAGAAAAGCGAAATTCATTAGTTTGCGTTTTAAATGAGCTAAACTGTTACAGGTATACGTACATGCTGGCAATCTTAAATCTAAATGAACGAACATTCTAATGTTAACTAAATAATTTTAGAAGAATACAAAGTCTACTATCATGAATGCATTCTAATGTTGGTTCTTAAAATCAGGCATTTTTTTTTAAAACGAAATACTTCTGAGCTTTGGCCCTAGCAAACTCCCAACATATATGCGTAAAATGTCTTCATGATTTCTACACTTAGCTTGGCACTTTTTAAAGCTCTGTTAATTTCAGTAGTAATGAAGATCTGTGGCAATGTCTTAACAACTTTTGGCATTATATAAGTTTTCTAAAAAAAAAGTTAATTTTTGTTGCTTAACATGTTCAAAAGATAATTTTTAGTAACCCTTCTGTAAGTGAAACAAGACGTTAATCCTCCCGAGGAAGATACAGGAAAGTAGCGGAAGCCCTGAGATCATCTATTTTTACCCTTTTATCTCACTTTTAACCCCCCCCTCCCCAATTTTTTAAATCGAACGTAGTATTTAGAAAGTGTAAAAGAGCTCTATCTTCTTTCGTTTCTCATCATTTCCGATCGAATGATATATGACATGCCATATGTTGCCATAGTTCTAAAGACCAAGTAACTGCCACCGCCACAATTCCGCGCCCATGAGACAATTTGGCCCAAACTTCTTAGTAATGTTGATCTTGCTTACTGAATTTCACTCCTTTATATGCATAAATACGCGTAGACCTGTTAGTCCCCTCTAATTTCCGCCCCCGAAACTCCGACCCCAGTGGTCCAATCATAACCAAACTAAATAGTGAAGATGCACATCCCATAACTACATTCCGAATTTCAACCTTCTACCTCAAAAAATGCGGAAATTATGAAGGGGACGGGCGGACGGACATTGTGAAAACAATAAGTAGCTCCATTCTAAAGGTTGCATTCTGATCTATATTGCTGACTTGAATAATAAAACAAAAGAAAAGCTCCAGGAATAGCAGTATTGGTAGCGTCTTTATTAAGTGTTCAACGTGTATCGAGTATCATTTCATCTTGAGGAACTATGAACGACTACTAGACCTTTTCTTTTGTTTCAGTTCCATTCTTCCGTTACTTAATAAAAGAAAATAACATCTTTCACTGACGGCCTAGTTGTGTTTTTAAGGCAATCAAGGAAATGCGCCGAAATAATGGATCAAGCTATAAAAAATTGCAAGACCCGGGAGGAAGAAGGCGCGTGAAGGGAAGTACGGCTATTGATTATTGGTAAGTTTCGAACATAACGAGCTTCACAGAAATAAGAGAATAAATAACTTTAAGAGAAAACATTAAGCTTTAAATCTGTACTCCTGTTAAACAAATAATCCCTTTCTTAATATTTGATTTTTCTGGCAGAGAAGAAAATCGAAGAATATCTTATGGTGAGCCAATTGCTAACAATAAAAAAGTAATAGGACTAATCTACAGTTTTTTACAGCCCTCAAGTCAGTGCATTCGCAGCGAAAATATGTCTGGAACAAATGCATGGGATTAAATTACAAACAATCATATAATTCCGAGCTAGATGATAATATTGATTATTTATCAGAGACTAAGTTGGAGAGAAATCGAATCCTCTTCATGATATACATTCAAGACACGAAGTCTTAAAATGTTTGCGTTTTCTCCCCCACAAACCAATTTTAGAATGTGATAACGAAGCTTAAAATATACCACCGTATGTGAAAGTGGTTTTTTTTTCATTAAGTTCGAAACTTCATTTGTGTCCGCACGGAATTGAAAACGTTTTTCCCCCCCTCTTATTTTTTAACTTCTTTGCGCAGCATCGATCCCCGATCTCGAATTCACGTTCAGAGAGAAAGAAGGGAAGGAAGGCTTTTTGGGGGTGGGGAGAAGTTGCTAATAAAACTCGGTTTTTGTTGGCACTGAGAATGAACAGAAACATCATAGAAGAATCTAATACACAAAGGTTGCAAAAGAGAAATAAAAGATATTTGAAAGTGACCTAAAGTGCTATAAACGTACGTTAAAATATGTACAAATTGCGAAATGCTATAAACGTAATTCACAATGCATATTATGTTTAAAATGATCTTTCACGAAAGAAAATGCTATCGTTTAAATATAGTCGAAGATTTTTGTACTTTCGGTAAAATGAGGTTAGGTTCCGAAATCAATACAGAATGGATTAGGTCCGAAAATAACAAAAAGCACTCCGAAATGAATGAATACAATAAGAAAAGATTAAGGTTTGCATATTTAAGGCATGATTTATCGCTTTTAGAAAATCGGCATGTTTTTCAAGACAAAATAATTCGGTTTTATAGAAGCGTAAAGGAAATAACTGACATTGAAATTTGACACGGAATTCTCTCTTTAACATGAAGTTGACTGCAAGGTACATGTATTTCAATAAGGTCTTCATCTAATTTCTTAATGTTGAGTTGACAGTCATATTTAAATATGGGTCGTTTATTCTGAAAGTCCAATTTTCTCTTTTTCCAATTTTTTTCTCTACGATTAAAAAGGTATTTCTGATTTGAAAGTTTCTACCGGTAATTAACAGCAGTGGGGAGGAAAATGGAAATAGAAAAAAGGTCAATTATAAATGTGATTTAACGTAAGCTTTTTTGAAGGCGAGATAGTCAACTCAACTTCGTTCATTCTCATAAAATAAGAAATGAGATGGAGAAGGGTTCCTTTTCTTTTTTGCCAGCCTTCTGAGCAAAGTGGAAAACAAACAAACTAACGACATTACGACATAATTAACAGAAATGAAAATGTCTTTAAATTCTCACATCATTTGAAAGGTTGTGGCTATAAATGCAGGCGGAGTGGGCGAAAAAAATATCCAGATAAATTATAGATAAGAAATTTATTTTCCCACAAAGTTCTATCTAATCAAATTTAGTGATGAACATCACGAGATTTTTTTTTTTGTTGTTGTTGTTGTTGTCTTGAAATAGAAAGATACGGTTTTTAATATCAGTCTACAATTTTGATATATTTTTTTTAAAATTAATCTGTATGATGGGAAGTATTAACTAATAACAAAATTAAGAATTCACCATTCAATAATTTCAGCCCAGCTATGTTATTTACATCATCATTATTGTACATTATTAGACTGCGAAAATTCTGCTTGAAATACAACGGAAGTGAATCATCCACAAAATGCATTTCGTCAACAAGAATATTTTGTGGTAGAGCTTACTTACTATCTTCGACGCATGATGCTCATAATGTAAAGCTGAAAACATACAAATTATAGTAATTTATTGTTATTTAATATATAAAAGCGTTTGTTCAATTTCAACATTTTTCCTTCAATTTACTAAAGTATTTTAAAATCTACATTTACAAAGTTTTAACTTCTCGTACGAAAATAAAATGAATAAACAAATGAATGCATGGAAATGAAATCCTATAATACAAATAAAATAACGTATATTTCTAGTAATTAAATGTCATATTTCTACTTCAGTAATTAAAGTAGATATATAAAACTTCGAAATATCAACAGAATTCATGGAATTTCACGACTATATGAAAACGAAGGAAATCCTGCTTCTTTCTTGAGCTTGTCCTGTTTGAAAAAATTTATTAATACCATATAGAAATTTTACTTTCCCACTTCTATGCTGAACAACTATAATAACAACAACAACGATACATAACTATAATGTGAATGCTCCTTTAAACTTACAGTTAAAACTGTATATAATGAACAACATGAAGAACAACGATATGGGTATTTTAATTTGAATAAAATTGAGCGGTAAATCTTCAGTAATAACAATTTGGCAATTTTATCGCAGTCACGTTTATTTTTCCAATCAGTGTTCAAAAGCTAGAATAAGCAAAATATCAACTCGTCATTTTGTTAATGATCCCAATGGGATTTATTGACTGACAAGAGTAATCATTAAAATGTATAATTCAACCGACTGGGTGGATACGACGTTTTATAAACTGACAATCCTTTTCTTCTCGTTCTTTTAAAGGACATATTTATTATAAATGAAAATAATAGAGAAAATCCCATAGTCAGGGCTTTTTTTGTTTAGAAAACTGTGAAATTTTCTTTCCTATATAAAAGACATCTGTATAAAAAAAATCCTCTTCTACCATTTCTAAGTTTATTCGCCTATTTGCAATAAAAATTTAAGGAAATCATTCAAGTATTCAAGTAAAAAATATTTACCTGACGGCAAGTTTTTCATCCAGCCAGTGCTTAACACATTACAATATAACTGAATAAATTCATTCAAACTTTAAAAGTACATGTACTACTTTTTTCGTTTCCATTGATGAACTGCTTAGGTGATATTAATTTTTGTAACATTCTTCCAAATTATTAACAATTTCAGTTAAGAAATAAAGTAAATTTTCCATTTTCTCAAGAAAAATACAAAACATCTAGTTTATACAAATTTAACAAATGCTTAACTCAAAAAATACCTATTCAAATGAACATTATCCAGGTGAAAATGGTAAAGTGAAAATGGTAATGTCAAAACAAATGATAAAGAAATTTTTCTAGCTAAGTATCTGTTAGCGAAATTAATGAATATATACAAAGTCGACTTTTATGTATCGTTTGGGTACCTCTGTTGCTGTCTTATGTAGGAATAAATAACGTATATATTAAATAGCCTTTTAAATAGCTTGTTTCAGAGTAAATTCATTTGAAAATACCAGAGCAGGAAATAAGGAGTGTATTTGTAAGTAAACCAAGTAAAAAACCATATAGAAAACTGAATTCCCTCTAGCCATGAATGAAGTTACCTCTTTACCTTTTCCTGGGAAAAAGTCTAACAGAAGCAAAATCAGACATGGATGATAACGGAGAATTCAGAAACTTCTCCTACTCCTCCTTATTCTTCAGTGCAGTGTCCACAGAAGGAAGTCGTTCCCAAAGTCCCAAGGGATCCATGAGGCAACAGGTGGATTACCATTTCCGAGCGCCGGGTGGTTCCTCACTTTTTTTTTTCCTCTCTGGATTTTTTTCTTTCTTATTTCCGTCTCTGTGTGCTTCTTTACCAAATAGTGTACCTCCGTAAACAAACAAATTTAATTTCGGTGACTTCATTTTTATCGGGCTTTAAGGAATCATCCTGAGATCCATCATCCTCCAAAATTCGTATAAATTTGAACATGAAAATTATCATTTATTCGAGGATAAAATTTTTCTAATTAAGACTGCATTTACGAGAAAGGAACAAGGAAATGTATCCAAGAGGAAACGTCTTTTTTCCATCTCTAATATTTCCTGAATGTCTTATTTCGGTGCGACTGTTTTAAATATTACATCTATGATAACAATAAAACTAATAATATTTAACCAAACAATTCTTCTACGCTTTTTATTCCGTATTTTGTCATCCTAAAAATAATTTTCATCTTAATACAAACGGAATTAACTTAAACTAAATTTCCAAATATAAATCATTAAAGAGTACTTTTCTTAGAGTGAAATTAATTTTAATGCATCACAATTCAAAATCGTTGTCTTAGTCAGAAATAACAATGGAGCAAAAACTTAGTTGATTATTCATAGAATAATTTCAGAACTTACCGATTATAAAAAATCATTTATCTTCTGCAATAGATATCTTAACAAGTAGCTTCACAGGCAGGATATACATATATATTTCTACCGGCCAAGGTAAACGATCGACAAAATTAAATCTTATGCCAATGCAATTTGAATCCATATGATTGTCGTCTCTCCATCGATTCATTATAAATTATTAACAGAAAAAAATGTCGGCTCTCCAGATGTTGTTTTCTACTTTCCCTTGTTGTTCTAACCGCTGAATTTACTTAGACTGTCCTTATATAATTTTTTTAAGCTTTTTTTTTGAATGATCTTCATCCGGGTAAAAAAACAACAATTACTACAGCGTTAGTATTATGATTAATGATACAATTATTAATCTTACTCCAGTAAAAATTACTCGGAATGCGTTGTCATAATATATATATTTTTATTCAAAAGATTTCTGAATAAAATTTTGCAATCCATGTTGCTTTAAACTTAATATTTCAATATTTTTTTAGAATAACTATCTCATATATTTAAAACATGCGATTTTTCATAGAAAAGTTTTGAAAAACGATAACTAATGATAATGTTGACAAACTGCTAAACTGGAATTAGGTTTCTCAATTTTCCAATTACTGCTTGAAATTCTAAATACGAGTAAATTGCATTTTAAGAAATCTTTTTTAAAATTTATCAATACTTATTTATATAGCTAACTAAATATAAAAACAGTTAACGTAGAATTTTATGATAAAATATACAAGTTTTACTGACGTAATCAATCAAAATCGTTAATCGATTGCTGTCATTTTACTGAAATTAAATTTTAGCAGTAAATTTATTAATAATCCGTTTTAATAGGAAATCTGTTAAGACGGTAATGTTTAAATAAGCAAAGCATATAAAGAAACAGGACAGCATTCGAAAGTCGGTTGCCTGAAAGTAAACTGAGGATCCAAATGCTACTGCGACATAGAAATAAATGCTGCTAACAGCTGACAGCGTTAGGAGCGCATTCAACCACGTGCAAAGCTCTACTCTGTGATCGTGGATCTGCGAAAAACATCGTTCGTCACACATCGAATGCGTCGATAATGGAGGTCAAAATGGATGCGTTTCTTCACCTCCTCCTCACACTTAGTGCAGAATACACTGCTTCACACAATGAACATCTCTCTTCATTGACGATTAATAAATTTAGAATGAAACAATTTCTTCCGTTTGAGATAAAATTTATATAAATTGGAGGGCTGACGCTTTTATTATTCCTTTAGGATAAGCGTAATTGTTAATGAAAGCACTGACCTTAGCTATTTTTTATTTTTACTTCAGCCTCGTCGTATACATATAGGAATATTAGAGTAAGCAAACGGAAGTGCTGCTATGACAACGGTATAAGAAAAATGAAAATGAAACATGAGGAAAGGAAAGACAGGGGGAAGTTGATCGAAGGGAAGATTTTTTCCCCTTTTACTCTTTAGAAAACATTCCAAGCGCAGAGGCAGAACGGAGGATCTACGTTTCACAAGGTCAGCCACACGTATAGTACGGTGACGTCATTGAATGGCGTTGACGAGTGAGTGAGTGGTGAAAGGAGGGGGTGAGAGGGGAAGAGTAGCAATGGGTATGACGTAGACAGCCATAACAACAAATACTTCACCGCCTCGATGACAATTTTGCCGTCCGAACCATTCTCCGTTTGTTAGTATACTGTATGTTACTCGACACAAGCCTAATACGCATACATAAGCGGGAGTCGAGTGCGCTTCGCCACGACTAAACCCGCCGTCTGTCAGGCTTGTTTTGTTATTACGCCGTCATCTCGAACCGGTAACGCTCAATTGTTGGCGGCCTAACCGACGTGTACGAATGCGATCACCGTGCCTCGGAGGTTAGGCGCGGATTCAGCATACTGGTCCCGAAGCCGGCAGATCGTTTCCACAGCGCTGCAAAGCGATCAAGAGCGCGAAGCAAGCATTCAAGGAGCGTCGACTCGTTTCGCGGTGGGGCGCCGCCATCTTGAAAAAAGCAATGGCTGACGAGATCGAGGCAGAGCGTTTTGCCGCCGAAGATTCATACGATTGTCTGACAATTTTTACACGATCTTAGTTCACTTACCTGCGACCATGTAGCCTGTCGTTGTCCGGACGAAGCGAGGAGCGTCGTCGCGGGGCTTGTCGCTGTCTGGCCCGGTGGCTGCCGTGGCTGCAGTCGGCCTTCGTCGGCTGTTGATAAGAACGGATGCACGCGTTGGTGCCAGTCAGAGCTTCTCTGCTCCCTCCAACGGACGCAAGCCAGCCAGCCTGCCACTGACTGTGCTGGGGCGAAGCACGCATCACGTGACCAGTTCCCCGGATCTCGATTATCATGTTAATGGCTTCGGCCGGCCGTCTCTCTCTCTCTCTCTCTCTCTCTTTCTCTCTCTCTCTCTCTCTGTCTCTCTCTCGACCTCCTCCTCTGCTCCATGTGCTTACCATGACTGCTTCGTTTCAAAATGCCCTCACTTTGAATGCGTAAGACAAGGGACGGAATAAAGGGGTTGGAGAGAGGACAGCGCCTTATTCCTCACGCTCACAGTCCATTGTTAAGCCCATTAGGCAGCGAAGAAATTAAATAATAACGTTAAAAAACAACAACAAACAAACCCTACGCAAACTTGGAAACTCTAGTGAAAGGGTTATTCCATTCGGAATGCTCACGTGATCTGTTTAACGGATTTTTCATCTTTAATACCGGTTGAATCGCGTTATGCGTTAGGAATCAATAATTTTCAAGACAACGAATAAAGAAAAATATTTTTTGAACTTGTCTTTTTTCGACAAAAACCTGTTATTTTAAAAAATATCTGCCTCCGCTTCTAGCGAGACAAAATAGGGTTTAAAAAAGTTTTTAAGGATGAAAATTATAAAAAGCATTAAGGACATGCAAATACTTATCTGTAAATAAAAAATGCTTTTTAATATATTTTCACTTAAAATTTTGTTTAAAAATTATGAAAACTTTAAAAGTTTTAAAAAGTCAAAACATCTTTTTTATTTTTTTTACATCTTATTAAAAATACCCATTTTATAGATTAAGATAATGATTAAATTAAAATTATGTAAACACGTGATGAGAATAGTCATTTGATTCGACTCAGTTAATATTTTCGACGCGTTTTTTGATTTAAGATTTATTAAGTTTCATTTGTGTAAGTTTTTTTAAATTTATTTATATTTATTGTGAAATTGTTATTAAAAATTTCTAATATAATCTAGTTAAGTCTTGCATATAATCAGGACTGTCTTATCCATTAGGCGCTTTAGACAGTGCCAAGGGTCTACGAAAATTTAAGGGCCTACGAAGTTAAAAATCGAAGTAATGGAAATTAAAAAGAAAAACATCAATATTTTGCTCAGTCAGTTTATTTTGTGCAGACTTTTCTACCCTTTTTTGCGTGCAATATCTTTATTAATTTCCTCAACTGCCAACTGTTTTAAATTTCACTCTCTATTGAAAATACAGATAAATATGATAATTTTGTTCGAGACAAATAAGATCTTAAATAAGTTTTAATGCGATTTAAAGTTGAATGAGATCATTCTCCTTCAGAATTTGTTCTTAAGATTGGCATTTACATTCTGAGAGCAGTACATACATTTGTATTAGGAAAACTGGGTGCTAATTCTGCTCCTTTTGCAGCAACAATAATTCTTGTACTGTTTTGCAATCCGGAAATAATTTTGAAAATAGCAAAAAATTCATCCAAAAACACATCCTCTAAATCATTATTACAAGAGTGACAATTATTGAGCTATATGAAAAAAAACACCTAATAACTTTTGAACATTTGGGAGATTCAGTTAAAACTTGGCGATTGAATGCAGGACATGTTGAGATTTTTTTGAGCATGTGCACTGTGACTGCTGAACAATATGTCAAAATTTTAGAAAGTAAACCAGATTTTGAAGAGATGTGGTTCATGCAGGACGGAGCACGACCCCATCGGACCAATAGAGTGTTTGAAGTCCTGGAAGAGCACTTTGGAAGGCGCATTCTGACTTTGGGGTACCCAGAGGCCACTGGAATGGGAATCGCTTGGCCGCCATATTTTCTTGATCTCAACCCTTGTGACTCATTTTTGTGGGGCAATATTATAGACAAAGTTTACGCAAATAACCCCGAAACCATCGCTGAGCCCAAAACAGCCATTCAGGAAGTCATCGAAAGTATCGATGTCTCGACACTTCAGCGAGTTTTGCAGAACTCTTCGTCTGCGCCACGACATAGACATTGATGGCAAGCATATCGCACATGTCATAAACTAAATCCAAATATCTTTAGTTACTTTTAACATTTGAATGAAATTTTTGAATTCAGTAGTTTTTGAAAATTTGATGTTTTATGTCATATAGCTCAATAATTGTCACCCTGTATTTGCAGTAATTTTTTGCTTTATGAATCACTTCACGTTCAGACATTGTTCTATTAGTAAAGAAGTCAAATCTGTCATGCATAGAATTATAGGCAGCTCGCCTTCTTACCAGCTGGATAAAACAAACAACTTTCTCCGATTGATCATGACTTGCGAACGGATAACAGGCGATAACATTCAAGAAGCCATCTTTATATTATATTATAATTTGTTTTATTTAAAAATTGATGTTAAGGCTTGGAAGACCAACCAAGCCTAGACAGGGATAAATTTTCAATAGATCCAATGGTTATTAACATATTCGACACCAAAAAAGGTAAATGAGGAATAGAAGAGAGAGAGAGACAGAGAGAGAGAGAGAGAGAGAGAGAGAGAGAGAGAGAGAGAGAGAGAGATGTTCTATATTTTACTCGTATTTTAATTATACATATAGAATACCTAGTAATTCTACGTATTTCAATTAAAAAGCGTAAATTATTTAGAAGGTGCTTAAACACGTTAATGTAAAGATTATATTTAAAAAATTAAAAAAATGCCTCGGGTCTACGAAAACCTTAATGCTGCCATGCATATAACTTCGATCCTTAGAAAATTTAGTCGGGTCCTTAAAATATTGTATGAGGGGAAAAAGAAAAAAAGAAACATGCGTAGTTTAGAATTTTAATTTATCTGTTTATGTCATAACTAGCTGATTTGGCCGGCGTTGCTGAGGCTGTTTGTTTGATGAAATTTTGCAGTATCCGAATTTGAATATAAACGAAAAAGCCTTAATAAAGTATATATTCAATTTCGAAAGACGAAAAGAAGTCTTTTAAATGATCGCACTGCAATATTGTGCCCAATTGGGTTCACCCAGGAAAATTCGACATTGCATCCTTAACTTTTTTAAACATCAAAGAAAGGCTATGAGTATCGATTTACTCCTGTCTATATTAAAAAACACTTAATAGATAGATTGAGAGAGTTAAGGAACTCTGTTTACAGCCTCACCAGCATCTCTCATCAACATGTAACCGTTTCAATAGAGCGATATTCAGTCATAGAGCGTGGAATCACGTTTATATTGATAGTATCAGTTTTAGTAGCAAGGATTGGCGTCTCACACAATCAATTGAGATCTTTAGAATTTTCTAATATGTTTAGATAAACGTTATTTATAACTTCTCTAAAGAAAGTTACTACCATCTATAAAATCTCTAAAGGAATTTACTAAATTTGCAAAAGCCATATGAAAAATAAACTTTCTCCAGTTATTAGCTCATGAGAAAAAGTACCTACACATTTTCAGGAAAAGCTTAAACAGCTGCACGCCTAGAAGTTATATTCTCTTATTTGTTTTAGAATAATTTCTTACATCTCTCCAAAGATTTTAATAAAAAAAAAGAAATAATAATGATTTTTTTATTTTTTATTTTTTACTTTTTTATAACTATCCCCCTAAAAATGTGAATCATTAAGACAAGCATCGTACCTGATGAAAAAGACAGGCCCTGGCCAACAACACCTAGACAGTAGGCCTGCGCACAAAAACTGTATGCTTTGTTACATCATCATCAAGCGGCCAAATTTAGGGCTTATTATTGGTAGAAATACGATTAACAATAGCCACTTTTGTATGATGTAACAATGTATGACGTTGTTGTGCGCAGGCTTTCTGTCTAGGAGGTGTTGCCCTGGCCAATACCTCCTAAAGAGAAGGCATGCGGACCAAAGGTGAGTACATTTTTACATCATCATCAAGCGCCCAAATTTAGAGGTTTGCAAGCCTACTCTCTATGAGGTTGTTGCCCTGGCACGGAAAAATCATCTCATCTTCTTAGTTGAAGCAACAATGTAACCTTCATTGTTTCTAACAAACGAAAAAATACTGATTGCTAAAATCCAACTTGGAAAAAATGAATATTACATTGTTGCTTGGACTAAGATGGTCAGGTGACTTTTTAGTGCCAGGGCGTGTCTTTTTCATCGGCTGCGGCATGTATTAATTTCATTAACTCAGCCGATTGTTGACTCAAACACCACGGGCTGATTGTTCACGCATGCAAGGGAACAAATATAAACCAAGTCTATTTCATATACAGGGTGTTTTTGAATTGAGTACAGATTTTTTGGGAGATGATAGAAGAGGTCCTTAGAAGTATTTTTTGTCATATGAACATGGGGTCCCTGCAGCTCCGCTTACTTACAATACTGCATTGAACAATCAAATGACACCGGGACGCAGTGTGCGTTGGTAGGCCTAGTTTATTTTATTTTTAACAATTAACACAAGCAATCTACTGTATGACTTTTACAGTAATTGTTCGAAATGACCGCCATTTGCTTCATAGCACAATTCGCAACGCCTTATGATGGATTGATGTACGCGTGGAAACAGTTGATTTGCACGGTCGCTGATGTCACCTGCTGCCGCGACAACACGAGCCGCCAATTTTTCTTCGGTATCTACGGGTTCGGAGTACACCATTGATTTTATGCTTCTCCATAAAAAAAAAATCCATCGGTGTGAGATCTGGCGCTCTCGGTGGCCAAGCAATTCATACCGTTTGTTTAACTTTGTTTAACTTTAACACATGTAAAAAGTACATCAAGTGAACTTTTTAAAACAAATCTTTACCCAGAATGCGATTAGTTCATTTACATATGGACTAATCGTATTTTACAAAGGGGTTGGATACCATGGAATCTCCTTGACGAAGTTTGTCCTAAGACTTTTCAACAAACAAGCGCGTGCACCTTGAAATTTCTTTGTAAACAATTACTTTAAAAGTTATTACAGTAGATTGCTTGTGTTAATTGTTAAAAATAAAATAATCTAGGCCTACCAACGCACACTGCGTCCCGGTGTCATTTGATTGTTCAATGCAGTATTGTGAGTAAACGGAGCTGCGGGGACCCCATGTTCATATGACAAAAAATACTTCTAAGAGCCTCTTCTATCATCTCCCAAAAAATCTGTACTCAATTCAAAAACACCCTGTATATAGATATAAAGATTATTAATTTCTACGTTTTTAAGAGACTTATCTCCAGTTTTAGATTTTTTCCTTCATTGTGGTAGTATTAGATGACTGTGTGTTAAATTTTAACTTTATAGCTTCTTCTAAGTTGCCTTTTAAAACCGGACAAACATACTTACATTACCTTTTATATGTATAGAAAATAGATGAATGTGAATTTTAAACCGCTTAATAAAAATGTAAAATTGAATATTGAGAATGAAAATAACAAAACTTTTGTTTCCCTTCTTTTTTCCTAAAGATTTGCTAGTTTTATTGCAAACTTTAAAAATTTTATTTTTAAACTCACTCTATTATCAGAAAATGAAAATATTCACTGTTTTGGAAAATTGGTCATTTTCGTCAACATTATTTAATGAATGCCCTTAAGATGCCATTTCGGTTGTTACTGACTTACTTCAAATGTTAATCGTTTGTTTATGGAAAAAATAAAGTGTAAGCTAATATGCCCCATCAATCGCCACACAAGAACTCCTCCCAGTTCTTCACATTCTCTCCATTTTCATCCCTCAGAATTTTATCATTACTGAAATAGCAATTTTGATTTGCTTATTACATTTTAACCTTAATATTAGATTTTTATTAAGCCGAACTTTTGCTATCAAATTTCAACCAGTAGTTTCAGAGTTTCGCATTCAACATCGTAACCCGTGTTCACATATGAGTACTACTAGCACGTGTTACGATTTTAACTGCGTAACTCGGAAAGTATTCGTTGGAATTCGATCAAATTTTAACGGTGCACATAGTTTTAAGTACCCTGTTGTTTTACCAAAATTCATCATTCTAGATGTTACAGAACTTGAGTTATTAACTTGTTGATCTTGGTGGCGGCATTTTTATTTCTGTTTATGTCTCAGTTATCGTTCAAATTTAAACTTTTTTGCTTTAATCACCCATACTACCTCGCCTCCAAGTTTGTACAGACCTTTCAGATATACCCTGTATATTATACGCAGTTCACGAAATCGCACAATTCGCAAATTTTTGCTCATTTCCAAAGTTCGTGAAACGTGCAGACTTTTATACAATTCAAGAAATGTGCACAACGGTTCCTGCTCATTTCAAGCATTGTACAGCTGCAAATAACCTATACTTTCTCTTGTTTACTCACCTCTGTTATTCTACCTGTTATTGCTGCATATCAATATTAATGCAATATAGTACTGTATTATGTAAATTCGTACTTCAATTTTTACATTTTTATCTCAGAATTTCATTCGTATTTTTTAATACGCTTAATTTCTCACTGATGTTAGTTACTGTGAGCGCTATAAACTATTACGAAACAGTGAGCGCTATAAACTATTTCAAGACATGTTCCTGCAAGACACGTGGTACTAATAAAAAATGTAACTTACATTTGTTTTACAAAAAATGTAACTTACATTTGTTTTACAAAAAATGTAACTTACAAGTTGTTTTAAAAATCAAGTCCTTTGTAACTCTTCATGTCATCGTAACAAATCATGTGCAAATCATTAAGGATATTCAAGACTTTTTTTAAATTTTTACCTGCGATATAAAAATTTTTTTATTACAAAGAGAACAGACTATTTTATTATCAAGTTAACTGATATTGGAAAAATAGAAAAATTTTGTAAATGAGAGGTCTGAACAAATAAAAAATTTTTTACACAAGTTAGAAATGTACACAGCGGTTTCTACTCATTTCTGGATTGTATAATATGAGTATTGTAATTAAGTTTTTCAAAAATGCGGGATTGCGCCCCAGACCCTCTTCTCATTAAACTGATACATTCGCCTTATCCTTTACAACTGCACCCGCTGTATGCCGGCTTTCGTTGACGGCTTAGGCTTGTCATTTCTCAAAATTGCAGATTTAAATTTCAATATTCTAAATTTTTAAAGATATATATCAAAATTGATATTTAATACAAAATATTTAATAATTAAAATAATATTATTTTTAATTACACATTTTATTTGTTTTATATTTGAATCTTTAATTCATTCCAAATATTATTAATATTATCATTATTATTATTAAATACCTTATATTAAATACTTTTCCAAGTTTGCTTCCCGTTGGGATAAGAAAATAACATGCGTGCAAGTTAATTTGGCACTTCATTTAGCGGTGCAATAAGTACTGAGAAATTAAAAGTCTTCTGATAGCTACAATCCGTTCATTTACATTCCATTATGCTAAATCTTAGGGGGGGGGGGAGGGGGTATGAAAAGTGAGACACAGTGTGACATGGGGGTAGGGTGATGGTGGTGGTAGTGGTGGTGTATTAGAATTTTTGGCGTCGACTACTAAGGTCATTTTGCGCCTTTTACACAAGCTATATCTGTACGCAGCCAGGGACAAACGCAAACATCCATGCCCACGGCGGGATTCGAAGCCACGACTAGGTGGACTCGAGAACTAGAAAGCCTACGCCCTAGCCCTCTCGGCCACCTGGCCGGCCAACATGGGGGTAGAGGGGACTTTACATAAGTGTGACGTCACAATACACACCTTCAAAAACTCAATTTCTTTCATAACACAGGTATGCAAAAAAAATTTTTTTTCAAGCTGCATGGGATGTTTTGGATAAATTTTATGTTTTAGGGTGTGCTGAATCCGAAAACGATTTCCATTTCCCTCCATCACGTACTGTTTTCTTGCAAAATACAAGTTCTCTGCATGAAAATAGCCAGGAACTACCGAAAGAAATACCATTTCTTTACAATGAACTATACAATATTACTCATATTTAAAGAAACAATTTTTTCACATGAAATGTACTTACCATTCCATCTTATGAGGAGCCCAAGCTTTGTCTTGATCTCCAATTTTCAACTTGAAGTAAGCAAAATACACTTTCTTCACAAAATCACTTATATTTCTTTGTTGACTTTTAACAGTATATTCACCACAAATAAAACAAAAGTTGTCAGGAGATATAAAAGAAAGTGTAGAAAGTGTAACGGAGGTTGAGTAGCCCGAAAAAGAGATGTAAAGTGCATGTCCTGTTCTCATTGAAATTACAAATTTCAAGTACAAACACGACTTTTGCAAGAAAGCCTTACGTGATGGAATTTTTTTGGTATTTTTCCCGGTTTCAGTGGTGAAAAATCTATAGGAAACAGTATAAAAATCCCATGCAGTTTTTTGGTTGCAGACCTGTGTAATTAAATTACTTTTTTTATTATTTCACATTATTTTTTTTATTATTTTCCTTTCAAATGGGAAATGAGATATCTTTCTGACCCTATTGTGAAGCTATTGTTAGAAAGCTCATAGTTGTTCTCCACAATAGAAGTTTGTTCTTTCAAGAAGGCTCCCTAAGATTTATAATGTCCCAGCCTTAAATTAACTAGGCAAAAACTGTGAAATGGAACAACTAAAAAGGGTGGAAACCTTTAATCCACAAAGAGAATTGAAATACCGAATACTTATTTTGGCTACTAAGTAGCCATCTTCAGCGTTGAAAGACAGAAGTCAGCTCAAGTTCAAAGTAAAAGTTGACTTTTGTCTCTCATCGCTGAAGATGCCTATTTAGTAGCTGAAATATGTATCCGGTATTTCAATTCTTTCTATGAATTATAGGTTCCCCCCTGTTTGGCCAGCTTGTTTCACATAGAAAATCCCTGGCGGAGCGGATGCAGATCCGCATATATTGCGTATAGTGGCGCCTCCGTGCGCATTCCGCGTGGAAACGCGGAATCCGTTGAGCATTTCTCAATTAAAACTTTCGCGCAACTTTTCCGCTTAAGCTGTCTCCTGATTGGTCCCTTTAAAATAGTATCTTCTTTCGTAAAATGGAGTCCAAAACTAAGCTTTTGAAGTAAAAAAAAGTCTATCAAATGAATTTTCAACAATTTTTTAAATGGAGATATTATATATTGTCAATTTTTCATTTGGCGGAGTATGATTTAAAAATACAAGAACTGTACATCCCAGTATTTGTGTAATAATAAATATATATTTTAATTACAATAATATTTAAAAAAAAAATTAAACTCCTTTTGGGTAAAAGTCGAGAGTAGCATTCTCTAATTTTCTCGGAAGACATCGGTCAGCCCCGTCGCGTTTACGCATGAATTCATTATTGTAATGTGTCTAATTAATACATAAATAATTTATCATATTATAGGAATTATATTTTACGAAATTTATGCGGGAAAAAAAATCACTAAAGTCCCGTGACGGTGAACATCAGCTACGGGCGGGCTGTCGGTCATTGATGTCGGCCTGGCCGCACATACATCGTCACGAGATTTTCGTGATGTGTTTTCTTGCATAATTTTCCGGAAATATAATTTCTATAATGCGCTATATCATTTACTTATTTAATAAATATGTTACATTTATTTAATGATTAAAAACAATAATAAATTCGAGCTAGACGGGGCTGAAACAAGCTTTATGTAAAATAGGCTTAAACGTGAAGGGGCTGATCGATCATCGATGTCACCCGAGAAAATAGAAACCGACTTTTACCTGGTTTTGTTTTTATTTTAGCCGAGCATTTCTGTGTTCCTTTATTTGGTATTCCAAATTGAAATTCGTTCAGAAATTAAAGAAATAAGTTTCTTATGAAACACACATTTGCTGGCCATCGCTGTGTAGTAGAGTGTAATTTTTATCTCTCCCGCTTTAGGTTCTCCCTATATGCTTGCGCTTCACCTGCTTCCTGATTGGCTGAGGCAAAGCGGATTCCGCAAAATTTCCAGACCTCCTTGAAATGAAAAATCCGCTCTGCAACTCTCGCGGAGCAGATCTGCAACCTTTGCGCGTGAATGTGAAACGCCTCAGTTTAGCGGAAAAAGTCCGCTTTTGCCCGCGGATTGCGCTTCCGCGTGTTTTCCGCTCCGCAAAGCTCTATATAAGGCGTGGATTCCACAAGCGTAAAAACAACGGCAGAAATCACAAGACAGAAAATGTTCTGACATCACTTTCTGCACTCTTCTTTCTTTGATTTACAATTTATACAAATTGTCGTTTTTATCGATCATTGAATTATTTAACTTAAAAATTTAGTGGCTTGCTGTACATTTGTCTGTATCTTTTGTCATTTTATTTTTATTTTATTTTTATTTTACTTTTATTTATTGTTTGTATTTCAACTTATCGACTAATAATAATTTGTGTAGATTGGTTTGGTTTGTTTGGTATTAACGTCCTTTTCAACTGCTATGGTCATTTCAGGACGGCGTTATAGGGGCCGCAAATTTTGCCTCGCAAGGGTTCTTTAACGTGCAGCCGGCAAACGACTACACGGGACCAACGGCTTTACTTCCCTTCCGAAGGAAGTGCGTGATCTCAGGATTTCTCCCTGAAAAATCCTCGTCGTTCTCGGCCGGGATCGAATCCGCGTACTCGGGCATCAGAGGCGATCACGCAACCGCTGAGCCACCGAGGCCGATAATAATTTGTGTAGAGTTCTCACACTGTAAGGTGAAATGGAAGAGTTCACTTTATCGTGCTCAATAGGCAGGGATAGGTAGGGAAAAAATTTTTTTAAAAACTCTAATTTTCTTAAATCCTAGCACTTCAACAGTAAGCTGCAACGAGCGATTGCGAGCAGGTTTGAGAGAAAAAAAGTAGCTCACAGATCCCTCCATGACGTCCCTATCTATTGAGCGCAATAAAGTGAACTCTTCCATTTCACCTTACAGTATGAGAACTCTAACTTATTGATTGTATAACTGATTTTATTCCTATTGGCACATTGTTTCTCCATCTTGGTTTTGACGAATCTTGCTCTTTGTAACCTCCCAATTGGCAGCTCAGTTTTCCAATTGGCGGGGAAACCCCATATATTCAGTGACAGGAGCCAACTCGATCGTAGTTGTTCCCTACCCTGAAGATGAAGTGTATTCGAAACGCGTAGGTTCCCATTAAAACTTCTACCATTTCGCTAATCTTAGACTCGTTTTTATTTTCTTACACATAGTATAAGGAAGTATTGTGATCACGAAAAATTTCGACCTCCAGATTTTCACTGAACTTCACGTTTTAGGGTCCCTAGATTACGAAAAAGTGATTTCTGTAAAATGTCTGTGTGTCTCTGTGTGTGTTCACGCTAGCGTCCAAACGGCTAAAGCTATCGAAACTAAACTTTAAACTTAAGATTATAATCTTCCTGTGGAGGTCTGATTAGTTTTCCAGTGGAATCGATGAACCGGAAATAGTTTATAGCTTACTCCAGCGCCAAAATATAAATTTTGAAATATCTCGTTAAACATTGCGTTTATGAAAATTTTGTATGGGGTAAAAAGTGTTTCAATTTCAATTTTAAACAACTTTTGTTAAGAAAATTTTACAAAATTCTAACCGAAATTACCAGTTTTCCCCTTGTCAAAATCCAGTTTTTGGCTGATTCAGGCGAAATGAGACGGTGTAGGAAAATTTGTGAAGTATACAAAAGTGTTTAGAAGCTAATTTTAAACAACCTTTGTTAAGAAAATTTTTCAAAATTCCAAACGGAAGTACCAGTTTTACTCTTGTTAAAATCCAGTTTTTTGCGAAATAAGATGGTATAGGCAAATTTGGAATCTATACCAAAGTGTTTAGAAGCTATTTTGAAGTAACTTTTATTCACAAACTTTTTTAAAATTTCTAACGGAAGTAGATTTTTTAGACAGTTGTTTAATTTTTTTCTGAATTTGGACCAGGTCATTTATGTATAAGAAAGTCGGGTGGTGACCACGCCTCATTTTTTTTTTTTATTTTATTACTCTTCTTTCTCCCGACAGAAGATTCTCTTATCTTTGTAGGGTATGACTCAATCCAACTCGTATAAAAAAAAATCACTTGGTCTTCACACACTTCTCTCCAATTTGGTTTTTCAGATAAATTTAAGATAAGCCAACCTGTAAGAACAGCAGCTAAGATACCTCGGGGCTTGATGGCTATTTGCGCAACGACTTACAGGAGCAGTATGCAGAAAGAGTCAATGAAGACAAAATTGACCAAGTATCCGGAGATCTGTGGCACAATCAAGCCATGTTTTGTCCTTATCATTGTATAGAGCACATCATTTTCTCACAAATATTCACTTCTGATAGAAACTGATGTAGAGTAATTCTGTTATCCTTTCACTAGCATAGGCACCTGGCTCCGCTCAATTTAGTTCAACATTGGTAAATTTTAGAATAACCAAATTCAGGATTTTTTTTGCCGAATTTGACTAATTGTGTAGGATGTAATTATTGAAAATGCAAAATGTAATTATATATGAAAACATGCTACCATAAAATCAATGTATGGTTCTCCACTTAATTTGGAATGAAATCCATTGCAAACTAATTAAAAATCTTTCCCGAATTATGTTAAAGCACCATGCAAAGGTTGACGCTCGTCGGTTCATGGTTGTAGAGATTATCGAGAATATACACACATTGGCTTTTATTTATATGTGTGTCAAATAAGTTCATGACTTCAGCAGTGGAGGACACGCATCGAAATGTGTTTTAAAACAATGGTACTCATGTAGAGTATATTATATAAACCAAAATGGTTTTCATAAAAAGATGTTTATTTTTTCTATGGAACCCCTGCAGATTAAGAATCTATTCTATCTGATTAATTATACCACGGTGATTAAATTTGTATGATTTTACGTTCCATTACATGGCTTCTCAAATGTCATAACAATGTTATCAATGAAGAGATGCTACATTTTTAAAAAACAAAAAAATGGCTTTGCTATCTGTGGCTTATTATATCAATAAAAAATTCTGACCATTCTGAGTTTCACAATAATGTTTATTTTAATTATTATACGTAACAATCAAAACAATGACTATTTTCAAATTATTTGCAACCGCCAATGCTAACAATGGACAGGATAATAATGCTTTCTTATTAGGAGCTTTAGCCAACACCTCCTAGGGTGCGTTCACTTATTCGTGCGGAGTCAATGTGATCACGTGATTAGAGTACCAGCGTCATGGCTCAGAGTCAACATAACGACGTAACAATCGAAGACTTTGATCGTTATAATCATTTGTGTGCAGTATTGCCAATTTAGCCTTTTTTTCATGCGCTTATCTTTTGTTGGACATTTTTAATAAAAATTAAACAATGCACAGCAACCATCTACCATTCATTTACAAGTCTTCAATTCTCTTCAAAAACTCTCATCATTATTCGTTGGTGAACTTGTTATTATTTATTCTTATTATTTGTTATTTTATCTTCTCCATTTATAAATGAGTATAGAATCATTCATTAATAAATAAACATATTACTACTACTTCGTAAATTAACGTATAATACACAAAATAATGAAAATGAGCTTTTAAATTGGACACATCCAGTGGTGTGCTGGCAAATTTTTAACCGGCTCCACAACTACTCAGTTGAACCTAACATATGAATTAATGTATAAAAAATATAATTATTTGTAATTTTTCATGTCTTTGGAATTCAACAAACGGCTCGCAAAATATTACGAAATTAAATAAGCGGCACGAAAAATCTCGAGCGAGCCGGTGCGAGCCGGCTTCTAGCACACCACTGGACACATCCCTGCTAAATTGGCAACACTGCTTGTGACCCCCCCGTAATTCCGACCTCAATGTACCGATAAAAACCAAATTAAACAGTGCAGATGGACATGCCCATAGGAAGCTATATTAGGAATTTCAACTTCTTCCTCAAAAAATGTAGAAATTATGAACGATTCGAGATATTTTTTCCCCTCTTCGCAACCTCCGGAGGCATTAGAAAAGCATGAGCAGTGCCCATGGCACTTTTGTTATGGGGAACCTTTAACATTAAGTTATTTTTTATTAACAGGAATAAACAATAACATATTTTTTATTTTTTATTATTTTTATAAAAACAAAGTTCTGGTCATAATTGTAATTTTAACTTATTACCACAGAGGCTAGGGTGGCCTCATGTGTAAATATGGAACTGAGATTGAGCATATAAAAATTAATAATTATGCTGAAGAAATTGTCTTGAATCAAATTTTCGATCAATTTAAGCTAAATTTTCGTTTGTGTCGTGCCAATGGAAGGCTAACCAATTATGATAAGCTGTGATCGTGCACTTTCGAAAGATAGAGGCGGCCATATTGATGTTAAACAACGTATGCGTCAGCTTGAAGAAATAAAAGTCTTCTCTTGTTTGTGTGGTTGCCACGGCTCCTAACAAGCGCGCTCGCAAACGATATCTCATTGTAACAAAATTAATCATCGTTGAAGTCGCAACTTTGTTGGCACTCTTCATTGTTGCGTCGTCTTTCTCATTAATTTTTTTGACTCCGATGACTCCAGCTTGAAAGCAGGTGTTAAGGGAGTTAACCCGATTCGCACTCCAAGCGAATAAAGAAACAAACTCCGAAAGACTCTAAGCGTACCCTGAAGTTGGAGGTCAAGGGAGTTAACTCCGAGTGAATAAAGAAACGGAGACCAAATGACTCGGAACTAAAAAAGAAACGGAATCCGAATGACTTAGAATCACGGGAGTCACTCGTAGTGACTCCAAGTGAATAAGTGAACGCACCCCTAGAAAGAAAGCCAAACAACTGAAATGTCATACATTGTTACATCATCATAAGTCGACCGAATTTAAGGCTTGTTAGTGGTTGAAATACGGTTAACAATGGTCGAAATATAATGATGTAACAATGTATGACGTTTCAGTTGTTTGGCTTTCTTTCTAGGAGGTGTTGCTTTAGCGCAGATTACTTATTACACAGATGCGACATTCAATTGTTAGTTCAATTGTTAAAGTGGAAACTGGATGGCTCATTGTTTTCACGTCATCGATTGTAGCAATGCCCCTGACTTTCGCTGGGTGCGCTGTTTGAGAACATTCGTTCTTACATGTATTTAGATGTTTAATAAAGAATTCCGTATGTAAACTTCCAAAAAGATGCGTTATACTTTTTTATGTGGTTGAAACTGCATAACTCATGGTTTTTAATTAAATACGATAATTTAGTATAGTCATCGATTGTAGCGCACCCAGCGAAAGTCAGGGGCATTGCTACAATAGATGAAGTCAAAACAATGAGCTCTCCAGTTTCCACTCCTAACAATTGATTGTCGCATCTGTGCAACACCACCTAAAGAGAAAGCCTGAGTGCGGAAACGTCATACATTGTTACATCATCATACGAAGTCATAATTTAGAGCTTATTATTGGTAGAAATGCGATTAAAGATGGCTTTTTATGATGATGTAACAATGTATGAAATTTTCGCGCTCAGGCTTTGAGTAGAGGTGGTGTTGATCTGTGTAATAAGCACGGTCTATAGATATTCATGGTCATCGAGCTCCATTGTTAAAATGAAGCTAAAGTTTCTAGCTCCCGGTAGGGCGGGAACTCTATTGAAAAGTGGCGCTGCATGTACAATCTGCCCAACTGCGCTTGCAGCGCCACCCTATCGGCAGACAGAAACTTTACTTTCGTATTCAGTTTCAATGAAAATCTCTATCGCTGGTTGCGGTCGGAATAGTGCGATCTATGCGGCACCTGGCGCGATCTGTTTTCCTTAGCTTCTCGAAACAATGGTAAATGGCCGAAGCTCGATGACCATGAATATCTGTAGACCGTGGTAATAAGTAATCTGTGGCTTTAGCTAAAAGCTACTTATAAGAATGCACGTTTGAGTTGTACGTTTACCCGTCCACCGTTGCACGATTCACTTAAAAACGGATTAACTTTTTTCAAATTCGACAATATCATCATCAAGGTCTTATTTCGGCTATATCATCTTTTCAGGCTTTTTCGTGGACCCCTTCAAGTCGATTGCACTTGCTCAATTGAGACCTTAAACAATTTTAACCTGCTTAGTGAGGAGTCAACAATGAATAAATTGTTAACATGAGCACGTGCATGTGATGATCGCGTTGTCGAGGCTCAATTTCTCATAATACATTAATAATTGTACTTCTGCGCGTTTTTTTTTGTCTCAGCCCATATCGTAGTGCTTCAATTTCAATTGTTTTTTTCATTTTAATTTGTGTATTCTAGAGCGATTGTATATTCGGAGCGATTGGCATTTCGCGTCATGATTAAAGCTGCTTCTTAGAATGTTTTCAATATTTTTTTGGATAGTTAATTCAAATTTCAAAAATCGTAATTGTTAACACCTAAGCAAAAACCTGAAATATCATTATATAAGTCCATGAGACCTTTCAAATTTTAGCTGATTTACACATAAACAACAATAAAATCTTACTTCAAACAAGTTTATTGTGTTTGGAAGTAACCAAAGAATATTTTGTTTGTAGGAAGGGGGCGGGGGTTAGCTTATATTGTGTGACGTCTTAAAAGGGGGAGGGGGTATGGAAAATGTGACACCGTGTAACCTGGGGGGACGAGGGGGGGTTGAAAATGCCAAAAACAGCGCGACGTATTTCTTGAACGACCCTTTACTGCTCAGGAAATCGGTTTCAATAGTTAACAGTATTTTGCGAAAAAAACGTTACTTAGCCTAGCAGATACAATCATGGGAGCTATCATTTTATACTGTTCGATCTGAAGAAGCCTTTTAGAATAGGTTGCATATTTGGTCTATATTGCCGTAAAACGAATAAGAAAGTAGGTCCAGAATAGCAATATGGTAGTGTTTTATTATGAACCCTTTCCTAATTTGCCTTACAGCTTACGCCGGCCGACGACTGGGTTCGAACCCGTAGTTATTCGTTTCCAGCGCAGCAACATACCCGGTTGGCCACCCGAGCAGGTTAAAATTGATTACATAATAAAACACTACCATATTACTATTCTGGACCTACTTTCTTAAGACTTTTCGAGCTAGGTTGAAACCAAATGTATCTAGAATATGTTATCTGTTATAGATATTTAGAAGTATTTAACAGATAGTTTAGAAGAAGAATCAACTTTTGATATTTCTTTGTGTTTTAGAGTACTGAATTTTTAAATTTGCCAAATATTTGATCATTTAACACTTGTATAATAATTCCGTTGTGTCACTTTTTTGTTGTTAGGATATAAAAAAATAATTTTAAATAATTTTTATGTAAACCTTATTAATTAAAAAGGGTTAATTCTTTTTTAATCTTGAAATAAAGGAATCTTTTTATTTCCTATTTTATCAGCTGTCTGATATAGCAGGAAGGGGGGGGGGGGATGGGGAGGGCGATTCATCGAAGGCACACGCTCATGTGTTTGTGTTAGGAAAGTAAATTTAAACAGACGAAATGTAAAACTGTTGCTCTTCTTATTAGTTGACAATTTTTAATGGTATATGGCTTTTTAATGCCGTACACAATGATCTGAAACCACTATCGCCTGCGTATCGATAAGCAAGACGCCATGTTTGTTCGAGCTCCACGCCATTCGCACAGATTAACGATTACAATGAGGTTGAAGACGCCATGCGTGACTTTTTCGCAAGAAACCGGAGGAGTGGTTTCGCGTGGGCATCCGCCAACTGGCTGATCGTTAGATGAAGACCATCGAGCATGATGGACTCTGCTTTGAAGATTAGCAATGAGTGGTTCCTGTCTGGTGCCCATTTAAAAGTTTGCGCGGTTAGGTTAGGTTAGGTTAGGTTAGGTTAGGTTAGGTTAGGTTAGGTTAGGTTAGGTTAGGTTAGGTTAGGTTAGGTTAGGTTAGGTTAGGTTAGGTTAGGTTAGGTTAGGTTAGGTTAGGTTAGGTTAGGTTAGGTTAGGTTAGGTTAGGCCACTACTTTTGACTCAACCTCTATATTTAAGATAAAATGTATCATATGCACATAATGTCTGACGCCATTCTTTCTAACTTCACATGTTTGTGTATGCTCAACGAAGAACTGTAGCTTTTGTACTATTGAAAAAACATTGTAAAAGGAAAATGCAATCAAATCTTTCTTTGAAGTTGAAAGAGAGCGTAAAATACGTTTGAGTGAGGAGATTTTAATGTCATGAAGTACTTTACCTTTAGTCTTTAAAATGATTTAAAGATATGTAAATATTTAACATGCCCCATACAAAGCTCTACTTTAATGAAATAACAACTATCATTTTCCTCACAAAAAATAAACCATATATTATACTGTTTTTATATTGAGTTAATTTGTAGAAGTTTGGTAAGAAATGACAACTCGCTCTTGTCTCATTCCATTTATAGCTATATTGCCATCTTGAAATAATCATGGTGTCATTCAAAATCTGAGCAAATGAGCCTTTGCCATTCAAATTTGGAAACAGTACACTTAATAGACTATTATTCGATGTCAGAAAAAGTAGGAATTTGTAATCTTATAACTGGTAGAAAATCAGAGAATTCACAAATATAATAAAATAAAATCCTCTCATATGAATCCTTTACAAAATACATTGGAATGGCGGAATGGAACATTCGCACAGGCCTACCACTAGTTGATGATACGGATTCAAAAAATAATTTTTTGTCAATAAGAGGAAGCTGTTATGACGTTTTTATTGTGTTTGGGGTGCTGAAATGAATGCTTTTGAAAATTTCCTCATTTTTTTTAAAAAATTAATTTCTCTAAAAAGGCTTAGCCCATTTCCATAAAAAAATACATCAATGCATAGTTAAAGAACCCCTCTAAATTTGAAACAGTTTTTAGAAAAAAAAATTGTCGCGGGGGGGCTGGAGGGGGAGATAGTCAATAATTCCAAAACGGCTGATCAAAGCCGTACAAGTCATTTACAAAAAAAAAAAATTCGCCTTAATGAGAGGAGTCTGGACATGTCGAGTTTATTCAGTTCGGTTCGCTGGTTTGAACGCTACAGCTATTTTCTAATTTTTAGAAAAAAATTAATATCTCTAAAAAGGTTTACCCAATTGACATAAAATATACGCTAAGGCACAATTTAAAGTACCCTCTAAGTATGTAAAATTTTTATTTGGTTCTGCAGTTTGCCGTTTCTGAGGACTTAACTGGTTAAAAACTGATCACAAACTTCCACATGCACATATGTTCATACTAATACCCAAACATCAAAAATTCAACATACCTTGTGAATCATGAGCCTTTAAGTCGAAATCTATACAAAAGATTTATTCCGTTAGAGTGGACAATAACATAGATCTTTAATTGGCTGGAAATGATGCTACATAGAATTAAATGTCTTTATAATTCAATGTCTGAATAATTTATTAAACAATTCGTTAAAATCACGAATCTTCCTTTCTTGCTGGTCGTGGTAATAATGATCTGCGATTGGTTCGCTGTTACCAAAAATTTCTTTTAGCATCTTAATCCGATACACGTCAGGGTTGAAATTTTGAGTTCGGAAACATCCTTTTGTAACGAATTGCTCAGCGTACCAACATGCATAGACGCCACAATTATATCCATCATTTTGTTTATTCGTCTTAACTTCTATGAACTGCCAAGTTTCGGTGGCCAGAGAATATTTAGTTTTTAGAAGACATAGCAAACGGTTCATCAACACATTTAAACTGCTGTCATCATTTCGGTCTAAGATTTCTTTGCGGGGCATTGAATCAAGGTGAAGATATTACCCAGTTGCAATGTTAGCTCCAAACAACGTCCAATGGTTATGTCCAATGTTAAACGGCATGATGAAGAGTCGTTTATTCTGTAACTCAAACGTTATTCGCTGTACCATACCATGTTCTAAATACTGAAAGTCAATGTTGTTTGCGGCGCATACGAATTCGTACTTTTGGCATAATCTGAAACAAAAAGCGTCTATAACAGAATCAGTCAACCATCCTTGTAAAAAATTACCGCTAACTCGATTTACAGCAAGGAGGGTCTCCTTTTTCAAGTTTAGCACCAATGTGAGAATTTCATATGCATGTAAGTGGATGGCTCCATTGTTTAATTGAAGGATAACAGTATTTAATGGAAGATTATAGTTCATAATGAGAGCTTCGATGCGGTTGAAATAACTGTCGAGTTCGTGGCTTTCAAACGTTTCCAAATTAATTAACTCAGTGTTTGGATCTTTTTCAAAATTTAAAGTGTTAGGTTTAAGAGTATCAGTGCCTTCTTTCAGTTTCTTATTTTTAGTGCTTTCTTCAGTTCTAAATGATGCTCTGGTTTCTTGAGAGACATTTCTTGTTTTGGCCAGAGAGACAGTTTTTTTTTCAACTTTTTTTGGCTCCTTGCATACAATGTCCACAGAATATGTGAAATCGTCCAGTAAATTAACAATAGAATTTTCAGTGTCTGAAATGTTATTTTCATTGGTAAATACAATAAAGATTGGTTTATGGTCCGAAAAATAACTTTCATAAGTACCAGTCACGACATGTGGAATATTAGTAAAAATAATATTACGTCTATTTGTGTATTAAAGTTTGTTGTAACGATTTTTGCATTTAATGCAGTACACAATCCATTTTTAGCAAGCAATGCTGAAAAGTCGGATTTGGGATTACTAGAAACGTCAACATTAAAATCGCCTATGAAAATCATTTTCTCATTTATATAGTCGATTTTTTTTATTATGGCAATTATACAATCTCCGAATATCTTATTTGAAAAATTTGGCGATTTATAGCCTGAAATTACATAGATGGAATCAAATTTTATTACAAATAAGTCAAGGTGTGCTGAGTTGTCGTCTTTGGAAATGTTAGAAATTATTTCACACTGGTTGCCGTTTTTTACGAAACACATTACTCCCCTAGGTTTCCTGGCAGTTTTATTGTCTAAGCGTAAAACTAACTGATAATTTTCAATTGCCATTTCATCCGAAGACAAAGTTTGGCTTTCTGAAAATATGAGGATGTCACCTCTTTGGTACCAGTTGTCTGCTTTTATGTTGTTTAAGTTTTTTCTTAAGGATCTTGCGTTTTGATAAATTATTTTAGTTCCTTGGATGGTTTTCAAGTTGTTGTAGCTCAATTTCAAGTGTTTCTCAGAATGCATTGTTTTTAATTCCATTAAATTCGAAGTTGATTTTCCTGGTGCTGGTGGTTTGAATTCACTAATCAGATACAATGCCGACAATGACACTACCCTACTCAATGCAACATATAAAAGAGAATTTTTCATTCTCGTGGATTTCGTTAAATCTAAACAAATGTTGGCGTAAGTTTGGCCTTGGCTTTTATGAATAGTCACTGCTTCAACAGGTATAAGTGGGAGTTGTTTTCTAATTATCTGATAAGAGCATTGATGATTCGACGTTAAATGAGTAGAAACTTTTTCGACTGAGACTAAATTCTTTGCGATATCCTCCATTTTTATTAAATTTTGCCAGTTTGCTCTAGCTTTCATCCCCACGTCGTCATTCTCAAAATCTAACCATACTTTATTTGGTTCATTACTATACTTGGTTATATGACGTAGGGTTCCGCAAGCTCCGTTTACCAGCCCCTCTTCTACGTCGATATTCGACGTAATCATGTATTTAATTCCAATTTTAAGTCTTAATAAGTGAGGTAAACCCGCCGTGGAAGATCTATTTCTTTCTTTTAATTTTGAAAGGATTTCCTTTTTCCTCGTCTCTGGGATTTTGCCCAAAACTGTGTCTTCTGCAAAAATTTTCACTTCAACTCCCGGGAATGTGTTAATTTTAAAATCGTTATAAGTATCCACGTCAATGTTTCTGTGAAATAACGTAACACACGAGGAAGGCTTCTTGCTTAACCGTGCGGGTATTAATTAGAGCGACGTCTTCAACAGTCATGCGGCCCTTAGCGAGGTTGTTCAAAGCTACCGTAAATTTAAAATCATTTTATTGGCGCATAATTTCAGTTAATTCGAAAATATAAAACTGTTGCCATAAGATATCTCCACTACCAAATACATCTAATGTAGCAGACTTTTTGCCGGTATAAAGCGGGGTATCCATCACGGGAGGAAGTTGATTTAAGTCGCCCACAGCCAAGACAGACACACCTCCAAAACTTTCATTGCTGCCCATAATTTGGCGCAATCTGCTGTCCACTCTAGAAAACATGCGGTTTCCGACCATAGAAATTTCATCTATAATGAGAAGTTTAAGATAAAATAGTTTCTCTCTTATTGTGTTTGCTATGTCACTCGAAAGTTCTGACATTTGGTCACCAAACTGGAACAACGGGAGTGCAAAAGCAGTATGCAATGTGACGCCTTTAATTAAGTATGCTGCTTAACCCGAAGGAGCACATAACAATATCCTAAGTTTGTCGGGTTGCGTATACGGTAATTTTGAAAAAAAATTAGTTAGAACATGAAAAATTGCATTTATAACCCTGCTTTTACCTACACCAGCTGAGCCGCTTAAAAATATATGAAAAGGCAATCGACCTGTTTTAAAACAGTGAAGAATGTGCATTGTAATTTCTCTTTGATTTTCATTCAATGATTGCATTGTTTTATTTAATGCGTCTTCATTGACGGTCGGCGGTAACGTATATCTATTGCAAAGCTGATTTTTAGTTTTGTTACTCATATCTTGACCGTGTTGCTCAAGTATGTCAACTTCCATATCCTGTGAAGTTTTTTCTTTTTCAAAATTGTCTAGCGCTTCCTTTTCAATATCTGTAATGGCTCTTTCCGCTTCATTCAATGCTTTATCGAATTCCTCTTCACTTTTTTCGAATGCGTTGTACTTTTTACTGTTTTTCCGTATAATTTCAATGTTTTATATGGCCATGATTTATATTTTGTAAGTCTTTCTCCTCGTCTCTCCATGGGAAGTAGAGCATTAGTTGTTCCCTGTAAAAATTCTTGGAATCTTGAACCAAATTGCATCGTCTATATCTAATAATGCGGAGTTTCTTTCTTTCCTTTAAGTGAAGTTTTTCATTAAAATCATCATTTTCATTGTGTTCATTCTTTAAATTTCTCACATTGCTGTATTTGGCAACAAAATCAGCAAAACACAAATGCTCATGTATTTTAGCACGTTTGCTGTATGCCTTATGTTTACTCTCCATTATGATATCCGTACTGTCTGGAGCCAGTTTTTTTTAACTCAGCAGTAGACTTCAACATGACCACACGTTCGTGTTGAGGAGCTGTATTAATGTAAATGATATCGCGGCTGTGTTTGGATAAATTAAGGGATAAAACGTGGTAAGCTGCTTCCTGAGCAGACATAACATTGTCCTTAATGAATACATTCGCAACCTTGCGTAACCTTTCTTTAATACTTTTCTGACCTTCTAGGACCTCATTACCTGCTTCCCTGAGAAATTTTGTTAGTCCAGCGTCAATTTTACAAACATACTTTACCACATAATTTGCACAAGCATATGGATCCAGGACAAACTGCATGTCCATATTGGCCTCAAAAAGATTTAATATGTCTATGTTGTAGGGATTTACATCGATTTCTAAACTGTTTCGCTTCAAAAAAACTGGATCTTTTTTTAAAGAACTTCTCAAAGCCATCAGATACATATCTTCAGAAAGACCAAGTTCATTAAGAATTGTCCCAAAAGGCAAATTTTGTGGGATTTTGTGCAAATTAAACATATATTCCTTAATTTTTTTGTAATTTTTCTCATGAACTGATTTTTGGATGTCTTCTTCTAGAGGCTTCAGGACCATTGTTCTGGGCATGACACATTTAAGATATTCAAATCTGCATGATTTTTTCTTTTTTTACCTTTGTAACATGTGTGACTATGACGATGTTTTTGCAAGGAAACGTAAGGATTTCTGTCATCGTATTTACAAGTGATAAATTTGTCGATGAATCTGATACATTCTTCCGCTGCACAATTGTCAGTGGGATTGAATTTTGGAGCATTTCTTAACCAAAGAAAGATGTGTTCATGTGGCGAACCTCTAGCTTGAAATTCTACCCTCTGATAATAATCTTCTATAGTATGTTCATGAAATGGCCCGAATTTGCTCTTAAGATATGCCATGAAATTTTGCATTCTATGATCAAAATACCGTACACATGTAACAGGGTCTTCTTTAATTAATTTCGCTTTTTCGTTTTCGCTTAACAATGCAGCTTCTTCTATTGTGCATTTTTTTCTTCTAAATATTTGTGTTAAATGTTGAATTAACTCAAACGAACGAGTTTCTGCGGCTGATAATGTTAAAAAAATTGTAGGAATGTCTAATTGTCTTATGGTTGTCATAAGTTCCTTTTTCTTTTCTTCCCAGAAGGCCGGAGAGGAGCGCATATTTTTTAAAAAACTTGTACCCTTCATCGTGCCTTATCAAATCATTGATGAGACTACAATTTAGTGCATTCTCAGCGTTCATACATTGTCGTTGCTTCACCTTTCGCAAACAAATATTTATGTTAGATGAACAAGACATTTCCAGTTTGTTTTTGGCTTGATATAACACGTGAGTAGGGGTGCACGACTTTCTATTACTTCTCCGTGCCTCTGATTTGGCTCGCAGTGTATAATTCACATTAGCAGATTTGTTAAAGGGGTGACCACAATAAATTTTAATGAAACTTAATTCTTCTATGTCTGGCACCATGTGCCAAGGAACGGGAGTCTTATTTTGACCAGGCGCAATAACTTGCACTTCACCAGTCTTATTTAAATTACTTCTATCGACAATCAGTACTTCATCATCTGCCATATCATTCTCTCCCTCGTCGTCTTCACCACACGTAAGGTTTATCTCTACTACTGGACCCAACTCTCCATAGTTTCCTTTTTCTACTGTATCCACAGGATCGATAATAAAATCTATGTTGCTGTTTTTTTCGTAATCCTCAAAAATTGTGTCGTCTATTTGAATGTTGTATTTTTTAAACAAAGGTGTGCTCACTAAGTACTTCAGCGCTTTGTAAACAACTGCAGGCCTTATAACTTCATACATGTAGTGGCTTTTATGGTTAATATGCCGTTTAAGTTGCAACTGAATCGTGTCCGTTTCATTAAACTTTCTTGGAAGTGTATCCATCATTTCGTTGACATTCACTTCAATATTTACAACATTTCCCTTCAAAGATAACTGAGGGTGTATTGCATAGGGTTTTAAAGGCCTTATCTGCATAAAGTTTATAAAGGGAGAAACTAGTCTTTCTTCAAGCGGAGACAAATTTTTTAAGCATTCAAGCGTGTCTGGAAATTTTAAATCTGAATGAACACAAATTTTAGGAATCTTGCCGAAAACAACACTTCTCTTACAAGTAGTATATATTTTATGAGTATCCTTGCAGTAAATTTTTCTTCTGAAATCTTCTAAATCAGTAATGTTTTCATTAAATTTGAAATTGTTAACATCAAAATAAACTACGGAATGTGCAAAGAACAAGCCATAATTATAGAAACGATAACAGTTATGTGGATAATAGATATGTGAACCTTAAGACTAAAAAACTCTTTCACCACAACAAAAAACAAATTGAACTAATACAAACCTGATAATCCTGTAAACGCTTTTCGAATGCCTTGCATTCATCATTCGGCAGTCTAAGTCGGACTCGAATAAGCCTAAGGCGAACTCGAGGAGGTCTGAAAAGAACTGACTTAGAGAGATCGAATCCGGGTATATATCACACAGGAATCCGGGTATATATCACAGCAACAACAAATTTGGTCCGGGCAACTTGCTTTGGACCTCAGAAAGACAAGTTTGGCATTTGCAGCATTTGTGGCTTGCTTTAGTAATGTATTTACAACCTGTTCTCTGAACTTTAGTATTTCGTAATTTCTTAAATTTTTTCTGTACTCGCATTGTTGAAATTTTTCTTGTATATGGATGTCGCTGTTGTTTTCGTCTCTTCGATACTGACTAAGACGTTCTCTGTTTTGCTGTCTTTCTTTGATTATGAATTCTGCTTCAGTACGGTACTGACTAATGCGTATTTTGTTTTGTTGCCTCTCTTTGACTACAAAATCTTCGTCGTCTCGTTTATGAGTAACACGACGTTTGGTTTGTGCTCTTTCTTTTATTAAAAATTCTTCGGCAGCTCGGTACTGATTAATGCGTTCTCTATTCTGCTGTCTTTCTTTGATTATATATTCTTCATCTGTGCGATACTGAATGATGCGTATTTTGTTTTGTTTTCTTTCTTTAATTTTGAATACTTCATCTGTCCTGTAGTGACATACGCGCCCTCTGATTACTTCTCTATCTGCCTTCAAAAAACTTGGTTTTTGTCTGTATCCTTGAATTCTTTCTCTGTTTTTATACTTTTCTAATTGAGAATAAGATTTTTTTTGACGAAGCTTCTTCATGCTCTCCTTCTGCTTAATTTTCTTTCTTTCATTTTTATAATCACCGGGTTTCCACTTGCTTCCACAAACTCAGCCGTTACTTTGTCGGATGACTGGTATTGCTTTTTCAACTCCGGTGGGGATACTTCCTGAAGCAGATTATCTCTTGCAGGAACAGTTCTTCTACGCCGTCCTTTTACATGATTGAATTTTTTCCCTCGCCCAATTTTCGGCATCTTTGTAAATACGCAGAATAAAATCAGTAAACTATACAAGCTGAAAAATTGCAAATACGAGGACGACCCAAGCTAAAGTTAGAAATGGCGTATATTTTGTGTGCCGTGTCAAGAACACTGAAAAATGAATACACTTTAATACCGCTGCACTCCATATAACCAAGGTGCCATAGGACATAGCCTAGAGTGGAGTTCACATTAAAAAAGGGCATAAACAGTTTTGGAATGGTTTGTACCATTTTCTAAAAAACCCACATTCTAATTTTAGCTTGACTCAAGAAACAGCTAAAGATACTTACCTTGCGTGGAAAGCATTTGATGCTACAGTGTAATTAGTCGAGTTTCGTCAGAAAGAAATATTTTTGCTTTAGAGCGCATTCAGTTAGTATTGTAGAATTTCGGCCTAAGCTGCTCGCAAGTTTCATTTTTTTCGCAAGGAAAAAAAATGTCGACATTCCTAGCTTCCTAAACTTCTCCTAGCAACTGCGTGACCACCTTCACGAGACACACAAAATGTCTTATGATCATAACGTTTCCTTTGTTATCCAGCAATACGAATAACCGTTTGTCATTAATCCATGAGTTTCTGAGTTCATGTAACCAATAATTATTTAATTTTCTCTTACTAAGGGAATGTTTAAGTCTCTGAAACTTCGATACGGAAAAATATTTCTTGACATGAAAAGCTATACGCACAATCCGTAAGGTAAATTAATAATTTCTGCAGCACCCATTTTCTTGAGAATATTTTTTGGATGTTACACATGGTAGATACCAGCCAGTGCATTTCGAACACAGAGACCGAAATGCGCTGGAGCTCCATCATGGTCCCATATTCAATGCATAGTTTAAGTACGAAATTATTAAAAAAATTTAAAAAAATTAATGCTGGCCGGGAAGGGTAAGGAGGGGGATCGTTAATAACTCGACAAATACGTACTTGATCAGCAAAGATATTTAGGTATGTTCTGATATTCAGACGTTTTTCTACACAAATTAAAGGACCCATATTATGCCAGGAAAATATGCTCCAAACCATGACTGCCCCCACGAGCTTGAACGATTGTACTCATGAATGTGGGGTCCATGCTTTCAAGCAGTTACAGTCAAATTCTCATTCTGTTATATGCATGATGCAACTGAAAACGTGGTTCATCAGATCACATGACTTTATTCCGATGCTCAACTGTCCAATCCTTGTGTTCCTGTGCGAATTGGAGACGTTTTATCTTGTTAACTGCAGAGAGCAAAGGTGTTCGAAACTGGCATTCGGCTTCCATATTCCATACTATGCAGTGTATGGCGAAGTGCGTTCAGAGATCATTTGAGAGGATCCCTGATAAAGATCTGCAGTAATTTGATGCGCTGTTTCCCTTCTGTTATCTTGTACCATTCTTGCCACTCTCCTTTCTGCCCGAATATTGATGGCCACAACTGGCACGTTCAGACCCAGTTTTCCGGCAGACAGTCCAGTCTGTAACAATTTAACAGCAGCTGCTCTTGAACATTTAACGAATGCAGCCGTTTTGCTGATATTAGCTCCATGGCTCCGAGCGCCAACAATCATCAAAGGCTGTTAAATCGCGTCGTTTACCTATAATCTTCTGAAACAAATCACTTCCAATGTCTTGGTAAACAACCTGCTTGCCTATTTACACTAGTCCGGCTCTTTAGCAACTTCAGCGCGAAATCATAACTAATTTGCCTACAAACATCAGGTGGTCATAATAATCTGACCACTTCCTAATATAGATCTCACTACACAATTGTACAAAGCTTTAACAATACAAATATCATTGATATCAGCGTCGATCAGTGTGTCAGTATAGGTTCACATTCGTTAAAGAATTACATTTCAAAAAATTGCAAAAACGCCTGCTCTCCTATAACTTATAATACCATATTTTTGAATAGTTCTAAATTTGTTCTACACAGCATGAAATCTTTCGCACAGGACTGATGAAAGTGATGAAGCTAAGATATCACACTTCTGTTACCTGGGTGCTTCAAGTCCTTCTCGAAACAAAATCTATCACAAACATTAGGCTACACGAATATCCAAATTCATTGTTTATGAATATAGAAGGAAATATGAATTCCGTGTCCCAAACTGTCGCATATGAAATTGGAATTCATTGGGGGGGCTGGGGGAGGGAGTAATTTTGAAAACTTAAATAGGAATCCCTATTTTTAATGGTATATTCAGATTGTGCATAATATTCGGGAAATGTTTTATTCTTGGTGTTTTTTCAATTGATCCAACCGTTTAGGAGATAGAGGCCCTGAAAGTGTGGAACTTTTAAAATTTTGAACCCAATTTTATCGATGAAGACAAAGAGATAGAGAGTGGGTCTTACAGACATTCCTATTCCACTTTTTAATGGTCTTTAAGAATCCGAAGTTAGAATTTCAAAAATCCAATATTTTTCAATACACACGCATTGACTCCATAGGAATGTTGCCCCCAAAACTTTACTTGTGCATATCTTAGATACTATTAACTACTGAGGTTTAGTTTTTAAGCTATTTTATAAAGCGCAAAAAGATAAAACAAATGACACCTAAAATGTCGTGCTATCACAAAGGAAGTCGGAGCTAGACTAAATTAATCTCTGCCAGAGAGCAGATTTTTTTCTGACTCAAATTTGTACTTCAATTTGCATCAGCCGATGACGTCAGCATGAAGTCGGTCAAAGTCTAAAGCATGCTTTGTTTTATATACGATCGAATGCAATATAATTAATTTTTCTATCATTAATAGTTTTGACGTTATTAAGGTTTTCGTGATCAACACTTTTCTTGACATTCACGATTTAAGCGTGGCATCCCGGTATCGAAAGATAAGACGTATTCTACGTCAAAAAGAAAATTGTATTTTCAATAAGAGGAAGCCCTTCATGCCGTTTATATGGTGTTTGGAGCTTTGAAATGAATGTTTCTGCCATTTCTTCATTTTTTCAAAAAAAAAAATTAATTTCTTTAAAAAGGCTTAGCCCATTTCCATAAAAAATAGTCAATGTATAGTTTAAGAACCCCACTGTCTGAATTTCTAAAAAAAAAAATTTTTTAATTTAAAAAAAAAAAAATTGACGGCTGGGGAGGGAGGGTCTTGGGGGAGGGGATAGTAAATAACTCCATCACAGCTAAACAAGTCATTTACAAAAAAAATTCGCCTTAATGAGAGGAGTATGTACATGTCGAGTTTATTGAGTTTGATTCGCTCGTTTGAACACAACAGCCATTTTTTAATTTTTAGAAAATAATTAATATCTCGAAAAAGGCTTACCCAATTGACATAAAATATACGCTAAAGTACAATTTAAGGAACCCTCTAAGTACAAGATGATTATAATTAAAGTCCCTTTGTAAAAATGCTATAAAAAAACAACCAAATAGTTCCAAAATTTATCACTAGATGGCGCTGTAAGCGGCATATTATGTACTGTATAATAAAAAAAAAATCATGTTTAACTTGTTTTAGTGTCAATTGCATTCCTTGACCAACTTTAATGTAAAAACATCATGCCATAAACAACTCATGCCAAAGCCGTCGTATTTCAATTCAAAATGTCACTTCTAGCTGAATCCGCTTCCGTTATGCCGCTTACAGCGCCATCTAGTGATAAATTTTGGAACTATTTTTTTCTTATCCCATATCAAATGCCCCTTCTTCAAGAATGCTCAGTCCAAATTTGAAGTCATTCGGACTCATGGTTGTTTTTTTATAGCATTTTTACAAAGGGACTTTAATTATAATCACCTTGTATATATAATTTTTATTTGGTTCGGCTATTTGCCGTTTCAGAGGAGTTAGCTGCACAAAATTGGTCACATACATACAGACGGAAAATTTTTTATTCAAAATTTCAACATATCTTTACGAATCATGAGTTTTAAGTGAATTTCAGCAAAAAAAAAATTGAGTTTCTGAAACGAAAACAAAGGCCTTCACTCTTAGAGAGTGGTAGGCCAAAAAGACCAAAAGCAGTCTTATCATTTATATAAAATCGGCGACGGTGGACGTTGTCACAACAAAGAAAAAATCTAACAATGGGTTATCTAACAATGGATTATTTCCCGATTATACAATCGGGTGGGTTCGCTTCTAGTATAATATAAAATGATAGAGAGAAGATGAAAATAGCTACGAGGGGAGATCAAAAAGTAAGTTGCACTTCCACGGTACGGCCATTTATTACACCACCTATACAATGTAGGTTCACTTTTCCACATAGTCCCCAAGAGACCCTAAACATTTATCCGAACGATCAACCAACTTTTCGATTCCGGATGCATAGAAATCTCCTCCAGCGTTTTGTAACCACTGCCATACGAAATGTTCAGCATGCTGGCAATTTCCACCAGTTTTATGCGCCAATTCTCTCTAATGATCGCATCCACACGGTCAACATTTGCAATGGTACGGGATGTTGCGGGCCTGCCTACGCGATCTTCGTCTGTGATATCCGTGCGTCCTGCTTCAAATTGTTGACACCACTTTACAATTCCTTGCCGGGAAATTGCACGCTCTCCATATACAGCAGTGATTTCACGATGAATGTTCGTGCAATTCACCCGTTTGGCCCATAGAAATCGGATTGCTGCTCGCACCTCGAGTTTGGAGTGGACATCCAGTGACGCGCCATTGCTTTTAGCCCGCTAGTCACACAAAACACGACGGGAAACCACAGCAACCGTCCTATCCGACGTCTGCGCAGTTAATGTCCCTTTCTCAGCTTTGCCCAAGATTGCGACACACAGTGCGCTCCTGCGGCGAGTTAGTGCAACTTCTTTTTTGATCTTCCCTCGTACATTAATAATGAATACATAAAGTTCGGTTTCAAAACGTTTTTATGGAAAAGCTTTGAAACTTATCACTACCAGGAATGCGATATTTTATACAGAATCTTTTCATTTTTTTCCACAGTAAAAACCTTACAAACATCCTATTTGAGAGCCTCGTGTAACGCGAGAAATGTCCACAGAATAATCTAAATCTTGCCAGACACGGTCCAATATGTCTCCGTGACGGTGGCTGTCGCTTGCTCAGTTTCATAATTTCTTTTGGAAGAGGAGAAACATACACCAGGCTCTTCCAAAAGATGTTCTGGAAGTGAGGGGTAGAAAGCCACAGCCACGGTGACATACTGGTCCGTGTATGGCAAGAATTGGATTATCGTGTGGACATTTCTCGCGTCAAACGAGGCTACCACATAGTGTGTTTGAAGTCTGAAAAAAGTCCTGAATGTGTCCTGTACAAAATTTTATATTGCTAGTAGTGGTGCGTGTCAAAGATTTTGCATAAAAAACATTTCGAAAGTATTACCGTACTTTATATACTTTCTGTTTACTAAACATAAGACAAACATTCAAGGGGTTATTTTAATAATCTTTTGTCCTTTGATGCCGCTTTGTTTCGAAGTTACAGGGCGATAAAGGTTTTTCGACAAAAACAATACTATATTACCTAATATTACATGTAACGCTTTCTACCCTACAGTTCTCGAGTCCCCATAGTCGTGGGTCGAATCCCGCCGTGGGCATGGATGTTTGTGTTTGTCCCGGGCTGCGTACAGATATAACTTGTGTAAAAGGCGCAAGATGACCTTAGTAGTCGACGCTTAAATTTCTAATAAACCAACCAACTAACCAACCAACCTACCCTACAGTAACTGCTGAAAATTACTACCATCAGCTAAGATGCATGAATCCAATTTTCTCTTCATTGACTATCAAACTCTTTCAAAAACACCAAGGTTATTTCTTATTGCATTACACCCAGCAACTATCCGATTTCTCATTCTCCACTGGAATAGTGTAAAGTAACGACTTCAGATGGCCCTATAGAAAAAAATTCAATGAATTTAAGTCCGGGGATCGAGCAGGCCATAAGTGAGGTCCATCTCGACCAATGTAGCGGGTTAACTGATAGCATTTTCAAATATTCAATTTTCAAAGCAAGAAAATGATAAGTTACGAGAAATATTCAAAAATATGTATGAACTCCACCGGTAACTGATAGTTTTTTCAATATCTGCACTAACATAGTGTGAATGCAAAAATCAGCTGTTTTTAGTAATCAGAATGTTGTTAAAAGGTATCAGTATTGTTTTTGTCAAACAACCTGCATCGCTTTGTATCTTCGAAACAAAGCGGCATTCCGAAAATGATCAAAGGACAAAAGATTCTTAGGCCCGCCGCAAATTGAGAAAGTCGTGTCGACTTGTGTGCTAGCGCATAACGTCAGGGCGACCTCGCGCCGTCACATGTTGATCATGCATGAGCTCGCACCGACGCAATTACGTACAACATCGGTCGAGTCGACCGAGTCGGCTCGTTCGTACGTATTGCGCATGCCTGAGATACAGGAACGCGAGTTTCGATATCATTAATTAAGATCGTTTATTTATTTTATTTATTATATGAATATATGTTTAAATGTGTATTTATTAAATCTATTACATTTATATGTTTTCTATATTATATAAATGTGTATTTAAACATAATTAACGGTGCATTTAATTATGTATTATTGCGTGTGTGTTCATTATCTATAAATAAATACATGTATAAATCATGTTATCATGTGGAAAATGTGTTTCGGCTGGTTGTCGCATTGTTGAAAATGCCACGAGATCGAGCCGCCGAGTCGAACGAAGTAGAAATTTTTCTACTGCTCTCGACCAGAGACAAATGAAAGTAAGAGACTGGCAGTGCCCTATTCATTTCGCTGATCGCTACTGGTGCCACCGGAAGTGCAGCAATCGCCCTGTTGTGAATGGCAAAAACCTAAGGCGGCCTATGTTCTCAATGTAATTTCAGCTGTTTTTGTAGATGATTTCAGGAGATATTAGTAAGCATAACCTGTTTACTGAATTTTTTAAATAAACTTTATTGCATTAACTAACGATAACGTATACTTTTAATGACTTTCAATAGCTGATTCAATGCCTTACGAATTTTTAAAAGAGCACGTACAACTCGCAACTCCTATCGTTATATTGGAGGCTTAGCCAAGGCAAAGTTATTTCTTCATCCATGGTGAAAGTAAATGAAACTAGAGGAAGGATAAATTTATTTTTTCAGTCTTAACTGATTTTTATTATTAAAAAAGTTGATTCTTGTAACTTAATCAATTTTTAATACCTAGCAAAGAATTTCATTTGTATTGCTAAATAAAAAGTAAATTTGAAGCCTCTTCATATAGCATTACCAGTGGAGTTTCAAAAATAGCTTCAGTTACACAAAAAATTTAAATTCATTTATTCTTTATTGATTTTTAAATATAATAAGTCGTGAAAAGACACTGCGTATATTTTCTCCACTTATTTTTTCTGTCAGCCGCTTGGTTTCATGGTGATATCGAATATTACAGTATGTGATAACATTAAGTCTAATAAGTCGAAGCACATGATCGTCAGAAGGACTCATTTCAAATGAATGGTGAGTTAAATTAGTGAAAATATTAATTTTGTTTTCGATTATAAAATGTAATGTTTTTTTAGAATTTTGATAGGCGTATTCAAATTCACTCCTAATGATTTTTCTGAAATTTTGCACAGGCTTACTACATCTTTCGATGGTGTGATAAGGCCTCTTTATTTTTTTTCACAATGAAATTAAGGTTGTGGCAGCTCTTATTGCTCTTTCAACGCTTCTTTACATTGAATGCAGATTATAGATTTAATTAGAGACCTAGAAACAAATCCTGCAATATATTCTACAACCGAATCATAATATTTTGACAAGATTTTAATATCAGGGATTGGATAATAGTGAGACGCATCATCTTATATGGATTCATGATTATATTCATCAGAGTTATACATGAATTAATGTTTTGTGCCCTGCACTCAATTTTAACCTGGTAAATTTAATGCCCATCAATTTGTCATCCTTTGGAAATCTACAATGCAAATGTTTCACTTTCTAATTTTTCGTTTAGCTATGAAATAGCTATTATACACGGGTGTTTGAGCTTGGTGCTTATTTCTTGAGTGACAAGTTATTTTGTTTTTTTTTTAATGTATTCATCACAATAAAAACGTTTATACTATGTTTACTGAAATGTCAGTTAGATGTTTATACCTTATAAAAAATTTTAAAAGCTGTATAACAAAATTGTTTTTTAAGATAATAAAAAAAAATGCAATTTTAATTTTTGTTAATCTGATAATAATGGAATATTTGTAAAGGCAGGACATTTAAACTGGAAGGATATTTAAAAGTTTAATTGCTATCAATAAACAAACCTAACATAATTTATCAAATATTAGCTAATTGATTTTAAAATATTTTAAAATTTTAAATTAAAAGGAAATCTGGTAACGTAAAATTCTTTTGAAAAGGTACTTAAATTGGTTTTTTTAAAACAAAAAACGAAAAGGAAGAAATAATTCTCAGTTCAATAAAATAATCAATTTATTAGAAAGGGAAATTATAATTTGTACATCTCGCACAAATCAACAATAATTTGGATTATAATTAGTGAACTGTATATTTTATTTTATTAACTTTCAAATTATAATTTATAAAGGAGAATTTTCCTAGTTAATTGTTTAATATAATCTCTTCCTCCTTTTCCATTTAAACTATTTTTTTTAAATTAATGTTTATGCTGCATGATCGCTCTGTTTACTCTGTGGATATGCATAACCGCATGTGATCTAGTATATTTAAAAGAAATGTGATATTTCATGAATTGCAGATTGTCGGCGTCATTCATACTATTCATCTTATCTCATATTAGCTGCTCAACGCGAAGATAAAATTGCTTAACATGTTGCATTTATTTACGATGCGATACGAGTTTGCCATGTTGGGTTTTCGAGGAGCGACGTGCCGACGGAGCGAGCAGTGACGTGATTTCTCGACCGATCAACAAGAGGATCATTTCCTCTCCCCAGACGCAAGTCTTCGTTTGACACCCATTGCTCATGCGCACGATGCGCTCGCATGACGTCAGATCCTGCCTTCCCCTCGACTTCGACCTGGTCGAGAGCAGAGACAAATGAAGAAAGAGACTGGCAGTGACCTCCCCTCTAGTGGTGCCTTCGCGCCGCCATTGTGGGATTGGCAAGAACCGCTGATCGCGGGAGGCAATGCATGTGAATCAATCGCAAACAATTATTTTTTATAATATCTACCTAAGATATCTGGATGAATTTATTATGGGACCACCAGAAAAACTTAATCTATTAAACAAAAAATAATTATCCAATTCGGCCCATCCCATAAAAAGTTATTTTGTGATAAATAAAGTTATTCTTAGGCCCGCCGCAAATACGCTTCGTCGCGGCGATGGGTCGCGCCATGGGCACTGCGCATGCGTCGGCGTCGCTCCTTGTCGCCCGAGCGTGACCTCGTTTTTGCCCTAGGTCGCGGCGACGGAAAAAACTGGTTTTCAGGCGACGTCGCCTCTATTGAGCTGAATTCAATTGGAAGCGACCAGCGACCAGCGACAACATCGTCGATAGCCAATCAAAACATCTAATTCCTCCATAGGGAAAACCAGTGAAAAAATACAGTGGATGACAGAGAAATGATAGATATTGTTAAGAATAATTATGCAGAAACTGGATATGAAACATTTTGACACTCCATTGTTCCATTTTGCCATTATTATAATTAATGACACTCCATTATTATTATTATTATTATTATTATTATTATTATTATTATTATTAT
>JAHWFO010075050.1:51553-75230 GCA_023313115.1 Rhysida immarginata | reverse complement strand
ATTATTATTATTATTATTATTATTATTATTATTATTATTATTATTATTATTAATCAAAATCCGTTACAGCTGAAGTGCGTCCTTCTCCATCGTTTGTGGACGCGGCGGTTACGGCTTCTGCGACTGTTATGCGCCCCCCCTCTCGTTTGGAGTTCCGGAATGATTTTACGGATGTTGTACCGAATAGACGCTTCTTGGATCAACCTACTTCTAAATCCTCAACAGTCAACTCAGATTTGCGTAGGAAAAAAGTTATGATTTTTGGGAATGCTAAGGAATCTATACTTAAAGCGCGTAACAATTCAGCTATTCACAGTTCGATTGATAAGCTTTTTGTTTCCCGCTTAGCTCCTGATACAAATGTTTCCCAAGTAAAAGCTGTTATTGCGGAGATAATTAGCCCAGAGAACATCGTTGAATGTCACAGACTTAAAACCCGTTACAACTCCTATTCTTCATTTTATTTAGCAGCCGACAAGCAAGTTTCTCAACAGCTATTTAATCCAGATTTATGGCCTACCGGTACTTTCATCTCTCAGTTTTTTGGTCAATTACATAAGAATCAGATTTATGGCGCGAGGACGTCGTGCCCTCACCTAAAATCGATGATTGAAATTTTGTATCAAAACGTTCGTGGCCTTAGAACTAAGATTGCCCAGGTTTTTAAATTTACATCGCTTAAGAAAACTTTGGTCTATTCTTTCACGGAAACGTGGCTAAACTCTACAATAATCAATAATATGTTATTTAATGACTCGTTTGCAGTTTATAGGACCGACCGGACGAGTGCGAAAAGAGGTGGGGGTGTCTTAATTGCTGTGCCCAATTGTTTAGCCTCCGAAGAGATTAAATTTAGCTCATCTGTGACATCGATAGATGTAGTTGGTGTTAGGCTCTCTTCTAGTGGGAAGCATGACCGGTTGAATCTTCATGGTGGTAGTTTAAATATCTGGTCCGTTTACATCCCGCCGTTGATTTCTAATAGCATGTATCAGTTATTTCTTGACGAGTTGGCTGAATTTGCTATTACTCTGCCGGGTGTTAACATTATTACCGGGGATTTTAATTATACAAATTTCCAGTCGACTCGGAATTCCAACAATATTAATGCTACCAGGCGTAGACTGACGGACGTCTGGGCAGCTGAACTTGGGATCACTAATTATAATAAAACTATAAACTCCTATGGCGACACCCTTGATAAGATATACGCCTCTAAATATATAGTGGTGAAATTTGCGCCGTCAGTGATTGATCTTGAAGATAAATTTCATCCGCCTTTAGCGATCGTCTGTGATTTTGAACGCCCGCAGTTTACCCCACATTGCTGCTCTTCTCGGCGCGATTTTAAGAAGGCCAATTTTTTGAATTTATTTAAAGAACTCTCGTTTTCAGACTGGTCCGTTCTTGATGACTCCCAGTCTGTTGACCAGATCTGGGATATCATAACGAATCGATTTTCCTGCAGCTATCATCAAAAATGTTCCTTTAATTAATTATTCTAAGACCAAGTTTATGAGGCCAAAGTTTCCGATTTGGACCTCTAATAACACAATCCAACTTTGGAAACTGAAACAATTGAAACATAGACTTTTTAAACAATCTAAGGATTCTGAGGATTATCTTGCGTTTCAGGAGGTCAGGAAGAATTTTAAGACAGCGTATAATAATGATTTTGCTGATTATTATCAGTCGGTGGAGAAAGATTTAAATTCGCAGGGTCGCCTGTTCTGGAATACCGCTAATGAATTACTTGGTAAAAGGCGTTCTGCCCAATCTTGGTCTAACCACTTCTCAGCAGAGGAGATTGCATCTTATTTTGAACAAACTATGGGGAGCGACGGTGTTTTGTCTCTTCCTGACCAGCGTGTCTCATCGTTTTGGGATCAGCTTCAAGGTAAACTTTCTTTACCACCTATTTCCTCCACCGAAATCTTTCTCTTGGCTAAACGAATTACTGCGTCTAAGATTGTCCACCGTAATGGCATACCCGATTTTGTATTTAAGGGCTGCTTATCAGCCATCTTACAGCCTCTCGCGGTATTATTTAATGCTTCTTTGGCTTCCGGCGTATATCCAAGCGACTGGAAGATCGTTAACATTGTTCCTATTCCTAAGTCAGCACGGCCACGTCTATTGAATGATTTCAGACCGATTACGATTCTTCCTTACCCTGCTAAAATTCTTGAAACATATGTTGCTAACCATCTCGCCTCCTTCGTTGATCTCAATCTACCTGAAGAGCAACATGCGTTTAGGAGGAGAAGATCTACCTCCACTAATCTGGCATGTTTACTGCATTATCTGGTTCCTTATATCGACCAAAGGTTGCAGGTAGACATAAATAGCAAGGCCTTCGATAGCGTTAACATCCGGCTGTTGCTTCATAAATTGGATAAAGTTGGCCTTGTGGATAATGTGAGAAACTGGTTCAGTTCACTTCTTAGCGGGCGTAGTTTTAACATCAAGGACTCGAATGGTAGTTATGCTACTGGTAGAATTCGCAGCGGTGTCCCTCAAGGTTCTCCTTTGGGCCCGGTGCTTTTTAACATCTTTATTGCTGATTTAGCATTGAATTTTGTCGATCTGCAGGTCAAGTATTTGTTATACGCAGATGATCTGAAACTGTTTTCTGTTATTCATTGCTGGGATGACTGCCTCGAACTGTCTTCGGCGCTGGATTCTGTTGCTCGTTGGGCAGAATTGAACGGCCTTTCACTAAATGTATCAAAATCCTTCTGTCTAACGTACTCCAGAAAAGTCATTAACTATTATTACGACTATACTTTGAAGGACAGTTCTGTTCAGCGTATAACGTCGATTAAGGACCTCGGTGGGATTTTTAATTCAAAATTAAATTTCTCCGATCATCTTGACTCTTTGTTAGTGGAAACCAGCATTTCTTTAGGAGACAAGACACGTTTCTTATGTTATATAAATCTTTTGTTTTATCTAAGATTATGTATGCCCCATGGATTTGGTTTTCGGGCAGTACTCAGTTACTTGACCATCTACAAGTGAAGCTGCTGAGTTTTTATCGTTTTCTTCGTTGTACTGAGAAAATAACTGACTCCGCCTCCCTGGCCTCATTATTTAATTTGCAATTCATTTTAAATAAAATATTATTTAAAATTTTACTAAAGATAATTAATGGGAGTATTTTTTCTCCTCAAACTCTCGATCTCATTGGCTTTCGGGTTCCGAATTCCAATAGATCCCGTCAACCTTTGATTTTTTTGGGGAAAAGAAGGACGAATGTCATGAACCTTGATCCTGCAAACAAACTAGTAGATATTCTCAATAAGTCCTTTCCCCACTTGAATATTTTTTGATAAACGCTGTTCCTTTTTTGGAAGTAGTTAGTTCTTTGCCTGCTTGAGTGGGTGTGTGTTTGATGTTTTTTTTTGTTTTTTTTTTTATTTATTTATTTATTTATTTTATCCCTGTTGTTACTTATTAATTGATATTATTTTACTATTATTATCATTATTTATTATTGTTATCATTATTATTTTACTAATGTTTTGTCTGACTCGGCCGGTGTTCGGTATCATTATTATAACCTTCCTATTTTTTTTTCTTTCTTTTTTATATGTATCATTAACCCTGCTTTGGGCTTCGGCCTGTTGGGGGGCAACATAGGGCCTCATCTTCCGGTTTATCCGATGGATTGTATCCCTGTTGTTGCTACATTATTATTATTTATTTATTATTATTATTATTCGTGTTAAATTTCAGTTTATTTTCTTACCTAAAAAATAATTTTTATTTCGAAACAGTTATTTAAATAAATATTTAAATAAATTCACTGATTTATATATATATCTTTATTATCTAATTATTTATTAAGTACTTTTATATTTAAGTAATTTTGTAGTGTTGTTTTAATATTTTTTATAATAAAGAAATTCTAAATATTCCTTGATTTTATGTTAATTTTTTGTTAATGTTTCATATCCAGTGATGTTTTAAACATTATATGATATAACTGATATTATAATGAATAATAGGTATTAAATAAAAATGAAAAATAAATAATAATTAACAAAATAATTAATAAATAATAAATAAAATCAAAATAAAACTAGAAATATAAAATAAAATAAAAAGCTGACGTTTCGGATAGAGAATTATCAAAGCAAAAAGGATAATTCTCTAAAATTAAAATTAATTAAAAGCAATTAAAATATTAGAGAACTATCCTGAAGTCTCAGGTTTTTTGTGTCTCGTCCTTTTCTCTTATAAATATCCGTTCATGTTATTATGAACAAATAAATTCATGCAATAGTATATATGATTCATCTTAAATTAGCCTGAGAAGCTAAACGTTCGTAAAATTCATCTTATTTGCAAGGGTATCGTAAAATACGGATTTATTATTATTATTTAAACAACACTATAAAAAATATTAAAACAACCCTACAAAAATACTTAATATGAAAGAACTTAGATAATACTTAAATTACATCATAATTTATTCATAAAATTAATGAAAGGCACAATATTTGGTTTCAATATTTTCATAATTGAATTTTAGATGTTAGATTATATTTTCTAAGCACCTGTATAGTCTGCACCTGTTTTGTTTTCTGAATTAGTTATTAATTATGATTTAAAAAATGAGATATAAATAAAAACATTAGTTGAAAATAATTAAACCATTACTAAAATCAGTTCACAGGACCAAAGGCATGAATATTTCACTATCGCATTTGTTTATTTAAATAGTTATCATTATGTATATACCATAGGAAAAAAGACGGGTGAGCCGACGACACTCTTGTATTTGCTGGGGAACTGACGTCAGCAGTGTGACCTTGACGAACCCCCCACTGCAGGCGGCAACGAGCGACGAGCTGTCGCTAGCGACCAGGTCGCTCCTAATTTTTATTTGCGGCGGGCCTAAGGCTAGATGTGTTAGCCAGCTGCGTCGCCACCGGAAACTCTCGCGCAGTCATCTTTTGGTGGGACTCAGATCGCAAATTCCACGGTACTTTCCATGTGTTTAGGCGCGTATTTGAGGGTAGAGAATGTTTTTTTTCTACTTTAGCTAACGTGGAATGAGTGAACAACATGCCAAACTACTGCGTGGCATACGGATGCTACATGAGATCAACAAAAGACAGCGGGGTATCTTTTCACAGGTAAAGAAAAGAGAATTGTAAGTCATCGTGCGTTATATGGGTCAATCGTGGGTCGTTTTCAACCCATCCCCAAATCGCTGCAAATTATATCACCAGCCTTTTTTTGTGTCCCCAACATTAAAAATCTTTTGTTTTCTAAAAAACGTTTGTTTGATAAAAATATCAAAGAATTTCAGTCATTTTTCAGCAGTATTATCAATGTAAGATGCTGGTAAATGCTTTCAAAAAGTTCACTTTTAGATAAATAATTAAACATATACTGGAGATGACCTCCAAACATCATGTAATAATTTTTCTATCGAAAAATGGAAGGAAAAATTTTGTAATCAATATTTTGCCCACTTCCTGACTACCTACAGCTCTGCAGCTTTCTCCAACGGCGTCTTATAGATGACAATGCATGTTTCAATCGTTAGCTTCACTACTCTTTCATTTATTCGTAAGTTATTTAATATTTAATTTTAATATATATACAGTGCAATCATGACGTAACGATTAACTGTATTGTTGTTTGTTATCGGTGTTAATTTGATCATCAGTGCTAGCAAAGTTGTTGATTGTGGTGAGCATTGTTTATGATTAGCCAGCATAAAGTATTTTAAACGCAAAGCCAACTAGAAAGACAGGCCGGGGCACTGAAAAGTCACCATGATAGATCGAGCAACAATCCAATCTTCATTGTTCCCAACAAACGAAAAAACTGATTGTTGAAATGCAAGCTAGAAACAATGAAGGTTGGATTGTTGCTCGATCTACTTTGGTCATGTGACTTTTAAGTGCCCCGGCCTGTCTTTTTCGTCGGCTACGTTTAAACGTTTACCCGATATCAGACGGCAGATTTCCAAGGGTTTTTGGTTTTTGTAGATATCAAATAAAAAGCTTAAGTTTTATAAATAAAGACTAAAAAGAATAAAATAAAAATATATAAAATAAATATTTTAAAGCATACACTTTCACCTTAAAAAAGTTCAGAAAAAAGTAAAAAATCGAATTTAAAAAAAAAAGGTAAAAGTGTGGTGGCGCGTTTAATATTAAATTTTAAAAAGAAAATACTACATAATAAACGCGCCACCACATTTTTACCTTTTTTTTATATTCGATTTTTTACTTTTTTCTGAACTTTTTAAGGTGAATGGGTGTGCTTTAAAATTTTTATTTTATATATTTTATTTTATTTTAAATTTAGTTGAAATTGAGAAAATGTAAGGCCATGTAGCAGTTGAACATTAATTTTTATTTCCTATGAAATTGATGAATGTTACCTAAAAAATCACTTTTTTGTGCATCAATGAAACAAAGTTTTGGGAAAATATAAAAATTTCACATGAAAATCAACGTATACCATGTAAAAAGCGGATTATTCGCTGTTTTGAGTATGGCTTCTACAGTGTAAAACGCGGCATCGTCCCACCACAAGATGGCTGCCAAGAGGCGACGCGCTTTCGAGGCCGTAAGCGCTCTGTTTACTCTGTGTGTGTATCGATACCTCCACCCCCCACCCCCGCCCTCTTTCTGCTCTGCTCGTATCGCTCACTCTTCCTGCTCTGTTCACTCCGTCGAAATCATGGAGGTCGCAGTAGTGAGTGATTTGCCAGCGAATGATCCGCCAGCGATTTGTTGCTTCTTATGCACAAAAAAATTCTCAAACAAAACTAACTTGAAGAACATTGCGCCAAAGAGCATAAAGCCACTTTATCCACTGAAAGAGAGAATTACAAATGTGACGTTTGTCCAGATTCTCCCAAGTTCGCAGGACTAAGTCAGCTCCGTTTTCATCACCAATCCATGCACGACTACAAGCCACAGGTCCAAGAATTAAAGTTTTCTTGCATAAATGGTACGTTAATATTGTTTGGATTGTATGCCAAATGTTACGTGTAATTTGTCATTAGAAATCAGAGAATGATAGTACATTTTATAGAAAGAATTATATATAGTGTTATCATATATAGAGTTGTTCACAACGAGTGTTGAAAACATCGAGATTTTGTTGGGAAGGTCAGGTTGGACTAAAAATGTCATATGAACATGGGTTGTATTCCATTTAGGTACAGAAGAGATCGAAGTTTTATTAGTGTAGTAACAAATAGATAAATATAGCACATGGTATGTTTAATAATTAACATTTAATTTAAAAGCATAAGAGAGTATATGATTTAGCACAAGCTCTTACTGATTGAGCGTCAGTAATACAAATATGATATTTACGAATCATCGAATCATAGGAAAGTGCAGTAGCAAATCAATAGATGTAGATACCAATAAAAACGCAAATTAATACGGTCCATTAACAATTGGCATCACTTGTTTGTTGATAACAACACTCTTGAACAGTTATTGCGAATTTAATTGATCAAGTTTTTTACACTCGTTGTGGATCCCCCCTGTATATACAGACATACAATAAAAAATACACAAGGTGGATACTGAAACCATGAAATGTTTCTTCAATGCCATTAAAGAAAAAATTTGAACAATATCATGTAAAGTATTTATGTCGGACGATGCACAAGCATATTATAATGCTTGGGAATGTGTTATGGGAAGTGCAGAAAAAAGATTGTTATGTATATGGCATATTGACCAGAACTGGCGCCAAAATATTAATAAACTAGTTCCTGGAAAATAGCTTAAGGCTCTTGTTTATAAGGGTTTAAGAACCTTACTTGAAACTACAGATGAAGCTAAATTTCAGTCATTGCTTTCTGCATTTTTAAAAGAAATGAGTAATCCAGAAACCATAGCTTTTAAAAATTATTATGCAAGAAGACCGGAGGTATGGGCTTACTGCTATCGACTGTATATTGGGCTGAACACTAACATGTATCTGGAAGGACTGCACAGAGTCATAAAATATTGTTACCTCGACGGGAAGGTTAACAGGAGGTTAGATAAACTGGTGTCGACATTGTTAAAATTGACAAGAGATAAACTTTTTGACCACTTAATTAAACTGTGTAAAGGGAAATTAACCCACAAGATTGCAGTGCTACACAGCAAGCATTTGGCAGGAATGAAAATTGATAGATCGGATATTTCAGTTACCAGCAATGAGAACATAAAAAAATGGGAAGTCAAGTCGCAGTCCATTAGGAATGTTGCATATTGTGTACAGAAGAATGGCAGCTCTCTTGCTTCTGGAATTTGCGGTGAATGCAAAATGATATGCAAGTCATGTCAGGCATGTGTTCATTCGTATGTTTGCAGCTGTACGGATCACATTGTACATTTTAATATGTGTAAGCATATTCATGCTGTTGCGTTCCACGATAAAAGTCAAGCAAAATTCACTAAATGCCTGTTACCAGAAGCTGAACCTGCGGAAGGGGGCACTCTGATCAATGATCCAACGAAAGTGCTAGATGAAATTGGCAATCTCAATGCAACTAGATCACGTATGCAAACAAAATCGGCACATCAGAACAAAGTAATACACATGGCAGAAAGCTTAGTTGGAAAATTGAAGACAACAGCTCTTGAAGAGATCCAGTTAAGAAAAATAGAAAACTCAATTGGAAATTTATTAACACTGACTCCAAATTCATGTCTAAGCAATACTGCTAATACTAGATCTACAAATGAACCAGCTAATAAGAAAATAAGAAAACAGTCACGATATTCAAGTTTTGTACAAACGAAGAAAAAACGTGCAAGTAACACTCAACCCGATGGACATTTGCTAAAGACACCAAGACTGCTTCAAAAAGAGAACATTAGTGAACGTTTTCTACTTAATCCAGAAAAAGGAACTGAAATTGTCCACTGTGAATTTGACCATATATATTAATTGTTTTTTTATTGCCTCTTTTAAATGAAATAAAACATTTTAAGTTTAATAAAAGTATTAGCTATATTTAAAATACTGTATTTACATGACTATAGGACGACTTCGATTACCACTTTTCTGAGGTAAATTTTTGAGAAAATTTTTTAATGAACGTGGAAGCAAAAATACTTATTTAAAAATTAAACATCTTCAATTGATATTTTTTTCTTGATTTAAAAAAAAATGGTACCGCGTCGATCCATACTTTAAGCTTGAAAACTTGTTGCGATAAGTTATGTTAATGGGAATGATAACTTTCCAATCTCGAGAGCGCTATCGTAAAATCACGATTTTAACTGTCCTGTGATCTCGTTATGATCGAGAATGCCAGCAGAGTCAGTGAATAACTTTAGAATATAGAAACGAAAAGGGAGTTATTCTTCCTCTTCCCTGGTAATTCTTTTAAACTTTTGAGAGATAGATTAAGAATTTTAAATGTTTGAAAAAACGCCAAATTAATATTGAAAACTTTTGTCCAATGAAATACGTCATATTCCAATTCGTCATAGCCAACTAAAAATACGGGCCCCGGCGCGGAATTGTCACGTGGTCTCCGTAGGCTGGCCTCGCTTTCAGTTTATTACTCAGCGTTGCCAGATGTAGTACTTTTGGTACTACCGTAGTACTTTTTTAGTCAAAAAGTTAGGCGTAGTACTATATGTAGTACCTAAGGTTATTGTAGTGCTTTTGTAGTACTTTTTTATTTTTTAAATTTATAGCAGTATTTTTATGATGAATATTCAAAAAAAAAAAAAAAATCACGGGTACAATTCAATGTCGAATGATGTAATGCATAGGTCACCTTTGACGTAATGCCACTAAGGAGATGGTATTGAATGGCCTCGCATTGTGAATTGCTTTTTCAGCCCATATGTTGGTATTTTCGAAACCAGCCAACAGTAACTGCCAGCCAATCACAGTGCACGCCCATTCTACCATCCAGACGCACGTGATTAGCAGACTGCAAACAGCAAATTGCACGTCAGTCAATTATTTTTCTTTGGCACGCATTCTCGGTATTACTATTAAGCGAAATTGGATCATCAGAACTAGAATATCGCAATGAACGATAGTGTCAACACTAAAAGAAAACGTGCTTGTAATTTTAAGGTAGGTTACCGAATTCTCAATCATGCATGTATAATCCAAAACAATTAGTTTGTATTGTAATGTAATTTATAATTGTAATGTATGTAATTTTGTATTCTAGAAACAATGGGCAAAACAGGGACTTGCTGGGAAATGCACGACATTTCTGCCTTCTAGGAAAATGGTATAAAGACATAATAAAGCCATATACAAATCCGTCAAAAGTTCAAATGTCAATTATGATTCTGATAATGATGAAAATGCTGATGTGTTTAATGATCAATAAATTAATGTTGACAATGTAAAATGCTTCCAATTCATTTTTGTCCTTTTTTTGAAGATAGGAATGTAATGCACGAAAATTTCAGAAATTATATTGTTTCTATAGTGTTCGTTATCAATTGCATGGTTCGCGTTTTTTAAATCAAGTTTAATAATTTTTAAAAGTTATCAGAGTTTTTGACCACGTTTTTCATGTTCTGCGTGTCCAAATGTATAAAAAACAACTGCTATTTTTTAAAAAAAAATTCCATGCATGATCCCCATTCTCGTATATTAATTCTCGAATTGTTTAAGTCCACAATTTTTTAAAAACATTTAAACAGACTGTCAGAGTAACAATTCGTGTATGTTGATATTTATACATAATTTTCTATACAGTACTAATGTAGTACTTTCGCGTTCTGTGCGTAGTACCAAGTAGTACTTTTTGCTGCCAGGCGTAGTACTTCGGGCTTTAAAAATCTGGCAACGCTGTTATTACTGTTCCCCATGCTTTCTCTATGGGGATTGTGCCTTTCACGCGTCGGTGGATACATATTTTCGTTGTTGGATACATATTTTTGAAGGTAAGACAGAGTTTATTTTACATAAATTTATTCCTTAAACGCTAGTTGTTATTATGTATATGTTTTAATGCTTAGATTTTTATGAAATTCGTGAAAATATAGTCCAAATTGATAACTGTTTCCATGCCACGAGGTTGAATGAATGAATTAGATTTATTGCAGGGTTTTTTTTTGTTGTTTTTTTTTAAGAAATAACATTCAGTCCATTTTTATTTTTACTGAATTCTAAGAATAAACATAGTTTATTTTAAAGGATATTGCATAAATAAATGATAATATTTCTATCATTTTGCAGTTACCGGTAAATAAAACTATGCCGCATGTTTCATTTTGAGTAGGATAGTATTCCTTATATTTCTTAATTCGGAGATATTAGTATTTCCACGCTATATTTTAATTAATTGAAAATAACTTTCCGTTTAAAATTCTTGTGTAATTCAAGTTATAATTTGTTCTTTTTAACTACATTTCTTTTCGGACATGTTATGATTTTCACAGACCGGTTTCAGCTATGGAGCCATAACTTGTTTGGTTTCAATATTTACAGTTGTTTTGAAGACTATGAATGAATGAATTAGATTTCTTGTAGATTATTTTTCGAAATAACATTTAGTCGATTTTTATTTCTATGAATTCTAAGAATAAACATATTTATTTATGCAATATCCTGATAATGATAATGTTTCTATCATTTTGCAGTTACCGGTAAATAAAACAATGCCGCGTGCTTTATTTTGACTAGGCTAGCATTCCTTAGTTTGAAGATATTTACCTTCATATTCATTTATAATTCAAGTAATATTTTGTTCTTTTAACTACAGTACATTTCTTTCCGGAAATATTATGATTTTAACAGACTGGTTTCGACTATGGAGCCTTAATATTGGTCTCATAGTTTACATTATCGATATATCAAGATATATTATCTATTATTATAAAGATGTTACAGAGCGTTGATAATGTTCTAATATTTAGTAAATATTATTTACAGTTGTTTTGAGGTAATTTTCCCGAATAACCGAGTTTTTGTAAACTGCGCTTATAAAAGTAACTTTCAATTCCCCGACGGTGCTGTAACTTGATACATGACCCTACTTTTCTATAGTGTATAATTGATGAATAAAAACTTTTTAATTTCATATTTTTGTAGTGTCTCAAAATGCCCAGAAAATGCAGTATTTACGGTTGCAATTCAAATTACGATTCACAAATCAGAGCCAGCTAGAATAAAATGACATCAAAACTTAAGTTGTATAAAAAGGGAAGATTTGAATGGAAGAATGTTTTTGCAGTATATTAATAGTGAAAAAACTGAAAAATATTATATTACTTGATTCTAAAATTTTGTTAAATAAGTACTAAAGTTATTAATGATAAATGCTGTGTTGCTAAAAATTGTAAAAGAAAAATAAGAAAACTTGGGAGCTGAAGAAATAAGGAATTTGTAATTTTTCTGTATTGTTTTCTTTGATATTACTTTGAAGTTTAATAAAATATTTATTTAATTTTCAATTTATCTTTTTTATTTTTTTATTTTTACACTATAAATTTTTTAATTTTTTAAATTGTTAAATCATAGCCAGTTAAATTTAAAATGATAAACAAATCTTATAATCAAGTTTTAAAAAAAAGCAAGATCTCATAATCTTTTATGATTTTAAAAGCAGTGTTTTATCGTAATCTCATAATCTTCAATGATTCAGTTAATTATAAAAGTTAAAAAGTTTGCTAATATATGTACGTAAACATTCTGAGTTTTTGAAACTACCAGCCTACGGGTATGACGTCATCGCTTTGACCTTGGATCGCGCCGGGGCCCGTATTTTTAGTTGGCTATGCCAATTCGTCTTATTGCAATTGGCAAATCGTCCTTTCAGATGAATTCGACGTTACTCTTTTCGAAAATCACTTATTGGTTTTATACGTTCATTGTTATGAACATTGATTATGTTTATTTATTTTTAATGCTTTGTTCAAAGCTATCATCATTACAGCAGTTTTATTAATTGTAATTTTTCCAATTTTTTTTGTATTCATTGTAAACCTGCAGTAAGATTACATGAAATAAATTGTAATAAAGCCAATATAGAGCGATGCGAGCAGAGGGAGATATGACACTTAAGTGATGTGAATGAGCAATATTGATATGACAGGCAGGGAACATCATCTATAATTGTACGCAGTTATAGTACAACTGAAAGAACTGTAGCGTTTCTTTAATTACAGATTGTCTGCTTCATTTATAATATTCATACTATGTCATATTAACTGCTCGATGCGAAGATAAAAGTGTTTAACCAACATTCCTAAAAAATAGGTCAAAACACTGTTTAAGTGCCCCTTTATGTATGTATTAATTTTTAACTTGAAAAAAAAATTAAAATCTTTTTCTGTTTGGGGATGAAGAGGATGCATTAAATTTTCCAAAATGGTTCATCATTTGGTTGGTAAACAAGCTATTTACAAAAATTATTCGAATTTATTGACTGATTCGCTTGTATGAATGCTATAGCCATTTCTTCATTTTAAGAAAAAAATTAATATCTCTAAAAAGGTTGACCAATTTCATAAAAATACGTCAAGGCACAGTTTAAGATACTCTCTCATAAATAAGGTTGACCAATTCTCATAAAAATACTGAGTCAATACATCAATTCCCTCGTATTAATTTTATTTGCCATTTCATAGGAGTTAGCTGCACAAAATTGGTCCATACATACATTCATATGAAAATACGTATAGATGGATTTTTTTCCCCCCAAAATTTCAACATATCGTTCTGAAGTCGAATTCCGTGAAAAAAAAGTTTTGATTTGGGGAAACGAACACATAGGCCACCTTTGGTCGGCCAATAATCAAATTAACCAACTTATATCAGACAAGAACTTATTAAATATAGATATGCAAGAACATTTTCTGAACATGAATTTTATATATGATGATATGAATTCATCATATGATCATATAAAGTGAAAATTTATTTCACAGAAAATGAATAAAATGAAAATTAGAAAATGCAAAAAAGTGAAAATGCATTAAAGTAAAAAATTATTGCAAATATTGCACAAAATTAGAGAGACACCTACAACTATTATAACGACGTTGAAATTTAATAATAAAATAGACCTAATTTATAACCTGTGTTAGTTTTTATTTTATTGCATTTTCTTATGAATTTATTCGGCTTTATAGCTAATAATATTATCCTCGCATATTGGCTTTATACTTCATTATTATTATTATTATTATTATTATTATTATTATTATTATTATTAAGATTGATTATGTTTATTTATTATTAATACTTTGTTAGAAGCCATTATGATTGCAGCAGTTTTATTAATTGTAATAAATTGTAACTGTAATTTTTCCAAGTTTTTCCATTTATTGCAAAAAACAAAAGAGCCAATATAGAGCGATGCGAGCAGAGCAGAAAGAGTATATATGGGGGAGGGGTGGAGGCATCGATAAGCATAACCGCATGTGATGTAGTATATATAAATTCTAGTATATTTAAAGGAAATGTGATGTTTCTTGAATTGCAGAATGTTGGCATCATTCAAAATATTCATCTTATCACATATTAGCTGCTCGATGCGAAGATAAAATTGCTTAACATGTTGCATTTCCGTAGCATGTTGATTTTCTCGTAGGCTACGTTGCATTTCCCTATGATGCGATGAGAGTTAGCCTTTTGACGGAGCGAGCAGTGACGTGATTTCTCGACCAATCAAGAAGAGGATCATTTCCTCTCTCCAGACGCAAGTAAACGAAGTCGCTAGCGCACAAGTCGACGCGACTTCTCAATTTGCGGCGGGCCTTAAAACTTAAAATAACCAAAGAATCACCTCTTGAATTTTGCAGTATGTTTATTCTCTTGCGCCCCCCCCCCCCCCCGTAACATAAATCCTGGCTACGGCCATGATCCGAATTCTGTCCGTATGGTTTCCCTTGTTTCGTCCACGTCAAGTTACGTCCGTTTCACCCTATCCTTCTTTGCCTGATGTAACTGAAATTAACGGCCGTATTCACGACCTAGTAGCAAACCGCGTCTCAAACTGCGTCGCTGAAAACTGCGTATCAAGTGATACTAGGTTCAGACTTTTTGCTGCTATTCACCATTTCTATCTGAGATCGGTTTACAGCTGCTCACTTTTGAGACGGACTTTTTTGTAACAACATCTACCATTGGCTCTATAGAGTCACATGACCTCACTGGCCGGAAGGGAAAAAAATCCCCGAATTGCTCAGTCTGCAGCACTACAAGTGCACGTTTCGTTTGCTGCTGTCAAGTCGCAGAAATCTGCAGGATTTTATTTTCATTCCTTGTTTTCTCCAACATTATGGAAAAAAAAACTATACATCCACCATCGAAAATAAGCAGACGAATGGCGCCACCTGGAAGGAGAAGCAGGCGGCGTGGGAACAGGTTGCGGAAATATTCAACGCTATGCCGCCGGGAGTAACGCCACGCACAGCGAAGCAACTCCAAGCATTTTGCGCATGCGCCGCTTCTGATACTTGTCTTGCCACCAGAGACAAATGAAAGTAAGAGACTGGCAGTGCCCTATTCATTTTGCTGAGCGCTATTGGTGCCACAGGAAGTGCAGCGATCTCCATTATGGGAATGGCAGAAACGTAAGGTGGCGTATGTTCTCAATGTTATTTCAGCTGTTTTTGTAGATGACTTCAAGAGGTATTAGTAAGCGTAACCTGTTTTCTGATTTTTTAAAAAAAAAACTTTATTGCATTAACTAACGATAACGTATACTTTTAATGACTTTCAATAGCTGATTCAATGCCTTACGAATTTTTTAAAGAGCGCGTACAACTCGCAACTCCTATCGTTATTGTAATAATGGAGGCTTAACCAGAGACAAGTGAAAGCATAGATGAAGAAAACTGAAGAATAAGAGTTTGGCTTCCAATTCTTACGCCTAATAAGATGTATCCACTTTTTACGAAGAATGTCATCCTTTGGAAATCTATTGTGCAAATATTATACCTGGTTATACGAGCTTGGTGCTCATTTATTGAGTGACAGTTGTTTTTTTAATGTATTCATCACAATAAAAATGTTTATCACAATACTTATCTTTATTGAAATATCAATTAGATGTTTATACTTTGAAAAATTTAACAAGCTGTGTCACAAAATTATTTTAAGAAAATAAAAAAAAATGTCATTTTAATTTTTGTTTATCTGACAATAATGGAATGTTGATAAAGTCAGAACATTTAAACTGGGAAGATATTTAAAAGTGTTTCTTACTATTGATAAACAAACCTAACATAATTTATCAAATTTTAGCTAATTGATTTTAAAATTTTAAATTAAAAAAAATCTGGTAACCTAAAATACTTTTAAAAGGTACTCAATTTTTTTTTTAAACAAAAAAAAGGAAGAAATAATTCTCAGTTGAATAAAATAATTGGACCAGAGACAAGTGAAAGTAAAAAAACGATTTGTGCAATTATATGCACAACAACTGACAGGCATGTTATTTCTTTCATAAATTATGAAACAATAGATTCGCGCCAGAACAACAATGAGGGTTATTTTAAAAGGGGGGAGGTTACTTTCGCTTGTCTGTTCTCCTTTCGATCTGTATCTGTTTTTTGCTTTTTTCTTTATATTTTTATTAAAAGGCAATTAATTTACGAAAATTCTCATTTATAAATTATAATTTTAAAGTAAGTAAAATAAAATATACAGTTCATTAGTTATAATCCAAATTATTGTTGATATGTATATTTTATTTTATTTACCTTAAATAAAGGAATTTATAAAGGAGAATTTTCGTAAATTAATTGCTTTTTAATATAAATTATATAAAAAAACAAAAAAAACAAAACAAAACAAAACAGATACAGATCGAAATAAGAGAGACAAGAGAAAGTAACCTTAATATGGTCCGGTGAGTTATTATTATACTCCATATCAAAGGTAATTTGATGTAATCTGTATATTTTATTTTATTTACTTTAAAATTATAATTTATAGAGGAGAATTTTCCTAGTTATTTGTTGAATATAATATCTTCCTCCTTTTTCATTTAAACTATTTTTTTTTAATTTATGTTTAAAAATAACTTTATTTATCATCAAATAACTTTTTATCAGATGGGCCGATTTGAATGATTATTTTTTTGTTTAATAGAACAAGTTTTTCTGGTGGTTCCATAATAAATTCATCGAGATATCTTAGGTAGATATTAGAAAAAATAAATGTTTGCGATTGATTCACATGCATTGCCTACGGCGATCAGCTGTTTCTTGCCAATCCCGATATGGCGGCACGAAGGCACCACTAGAGGGGAGGTCACTGCCAGTCTCTTACTTTCATTTGTCTCTGGGTGGTTCACTCCACTTTGGCCCCTTCCACTTTGGCCCCGTCCACTATCGCCCCTTCCACTTTCACCCCTTCCACACTCGCCCCCTGCAAAAATACTTTTAAGACCCACTTTCATAAAAAAAGACCCTGCAGAGAGGTTAACAAGTCAAATAGAAAACTAAGAATTCAGTTATTTAGAATACTTACCTAGCCTAACCCGCGAAATTCTCCTTTTAATTAAGAACGATTTAAAGATTCTTAAAAATTATTTTTTAACTTCAACAGGTTTTAATATAAACAAAAAATTATAAGAAAGGATTATAAAACTGACTACTTCATTGTTTGGGAGGGAGAGTGGGATTTGTGTATTCGATCTGATGATGAGGTATTGATGACCTCGAAAACGTTAATCATGGTGAAGATGATGAAATTTTATTTTTATTATTTATGATTCTTCAACTGACTTCAAAGATAACATTTGTTGGAATATATCTTGGACTTAGGACATTTTTCTATCGTATAAAACGGATTTTTCGCCACTTACAAGGTGTAACATTTCTTCAAGTCCTGTAAAGGAAATTTTCACAAGTCAAGTTCCGAATTTTTAGTCAAGTGCTAAAATTATCAGGATCTTAGACAGTGCAGCTTATATTAATCTATGGTTTGATTTTAAATGTATATTTTTGTATATTTCTGTATATAATTTAAACATATATTTTGTATATATTTTAAAGTGCTGCTCAAGGGTTTTTAGATAATGGGATGGTTTTCATTTTAAATGCAAATATTGGATATAGGATTTTTATATTTCGGGGGATGGAAGGTTTTTATAATTATTGATAACGGCTCAACTATATTGAGTATTAAATTCCTATATTTAAACAGTTTTGTACGATAGCAGATGTAGTCAGTTTTATAATCCTTTCTTATAATTTTTTGTTTATATTAAAACCTGTTGAAGTTAAAAAATAATTTTTAAGAATCTTTATATATATCATATTCTTCAACGTTAAATATACCTAACATTTTAAGAATGATTTAAATTAAAGCTTTCCTAAAATCTAAATTGTTTTAAAAGAAATAATAGGGTTTAGAAAATCATTTATGTTTCATTCATTTAAAATTCCATGGTTTGCACAGTAGTCGTTAGCCTGATTATTATAGGCCCACGGTTTACAAAAATTTTTGAACAAGTACCACCCCACAAGGACAGTAAACTGAAGTTTAATACCAAATAATCAATCAATATAACTTTTTTTATCTGCTTCACAATACATTGTTATAATATTTCTGATTTGTTTGTTATTAAATAAAAATTCATGAATGGCTTCTTCTATGTGTTTATTTTGCTACTCTTTTAACCATGGAAATAAATTACAATAAACAGATTGAATTTTAATATTTTTTAAAATAGATTCAATTTTTTACAATAATCGATTCCAGGAATCGATTAATCGTTACTATCAAAAATAAATTGTATAAAAATTAATTGATTATTAAACGATTCAATTTTTCAGGGAATCGCCTACCACTAAAAACAATTGGGTGATTATTCGTGAAAAACATTGCTTGAAGTACCATCACAGTTTGAAACCCTGGCTATGTTGTATTCAAGTTACTTGCGTATAGCTTTAGCCTCTCCTCAGGGCCTCGATAAAATATATTGGCGATAAAATTACCATATAATGGCGCCGGGGCGAAAGTGGACTTCGGGGGCGAAAGTGGAACGGGCAAAAATTTAAGGGGCGAAAGTGGAGGACACCGTTAGGGTACTGAGCTCTATTTACAACATTGAAGTCAATGGCGAATCTCGAGCGTTCGAAAGTTTATTTGCATTTATCTGTAATTAATCTTTCAATATTTTAAGATAGATAATATTTACATATTTTATAGGAAACTTAATTTAAAAAATGAACAGAATTTCTTCCGATTCTCTTAATAAATTTTAATAACATGTGTTTTTTTTTCTCTTGTGTGTTTCAACAAATTGCCTATAAAAGCATATCGAGCATACATAATAAATTCTTACAGCTTTTTGCAATGCTAAAATGCATTTTTAAAAATATAAAATGCAACTTATAGAATCAAAGATGCATTTTGCAAGAAAAAAAAGTGTTTTGGAAAAATACAAATATATTTTGCGAAACAGAATGTGTAGTTTGGAAATTAAAAGTTTATTTTACGGTGTGAAAAATGCATTTTGGAAAAAAAAAAGTTGCTTGTGGAATTTTCAAATCCGCTTGGGCAAGCTAAAATTGTTAAAATATGAGACATTAAGAAAATAAAATTTGGATAAAGAGAATAAAAATTGGGGGGAGGGGATGGGATAGTTCTTAACACATATTAAGAGTGTAATTTTGAAAAGATTAAGGAGCATTTAAGGAGCATAAAGGATTTAAGATTCTATTACCCTAATGGAATGAAACCACAATCTTCCTCACATATTTAACAATATTTTTATTTTTTTAATGTCATTTCCTACGAAATATATTAGTCCAGTCTTTTTGAAAAATGTAAAATATCTTGTTCATACTATTTCAACTTTGAGTGAAATTCAGAATATTTTAGACGATGTAGAGAATTATAATTTATGTACAGGAATGGGACCATTCGATAATTTTCAACACAAAGAAATATATTCATCAAAAACACTGTGTTCTAATAGTATGTTATTTTAGTAAAGTATGTATGCAGAAAGTAGACAGTGATACAATTTGTCTTAAATGTAAATATTTAAAAAATTGCTCTTAAATAATCAATCAAGGAAAAAAAAATCACTAGCCCTCACCAATGAGGTTTGCTCAAGAGTAAAAAAAAATGCAGAACTAAAATGCTAAGACTGTTCAAAGACTGAAAATTAAAATTTAAAAATGTAATATAGAAATAGGTCAACTAAAGAAAAAAAATTCAAATTGAACAATCAGTGTTACAAAAAAGAATAAAATAATTGCCAGAAAAGCAAGAATTTTGTGTGATGCATTGTTTAAGAGCAATTCGAAGACGATCAACAAATGGTATGCTTTTTAATAAGGAGTGGATTCTTTAATGCCTTCTTATGAAAATGAAAAGCCCAAGATTATATGAACATCTTCGAATAAATAAAATACTTGTTCTGTCAAGTAAAAGAATTTTATCTAATTATTAAGTAGTGGAAGACTGGAGCTACTTATTGGTTTCACAATGTCCGTCCGTCCGTCCGTCCCAAACGTGAAAATTCTCCAGTTCAAGATATAATATCATTGCTGACGACTGAATAAGAAGATTGAAGTTTCCTGTATTCAAAAGACATGACGACGTTTCATGTATTCATGTATGTATTTCCGATGATTTAATTAATTCTGGAGATCTTTTTACTGTTGAGGGTACACTACAGAAAAATTCATGGCTGGCAGAACATGGTGCTTATTTTAAAAAGTTTGAACTGTGAAGGTTGTAAAACGGAAATGTTAAGCACAAGAGAGATAATGACCGATGAAACTGTTAATTTCACCAAACAATTTGATAAAGGTGGTTTACTTTATCCCTCATTAAAACTGTTTAAGTTTATTAAAAACTTATAAGATAATATTACACTGAATTTTAGTTTCAATGAAATTCATCGGGATATGTATTGTGACATATTTAAATTGTTAGAAAATATATTTATTTAATTGGTTGTCAAAATCATCAAAAGATAATAACTTCTAAAAAAATTAAATTTTATGTTTTGACAAGGCTACATAATTATTAACAAGTCAAAAATTAATAAGAACAAAATGAAATTTTTAAAATTGCATAGAAGCTAACAGCTTAAAAATTAATGAGGTTTTTTTTGTTTTTTTTCCCTAATACATGTATTTCAATTTGTAAATAAATATTGAAAAGAATTTTGGCTCAAATTATTTCAAGCAAAACAATTTTAATATCTTTTACTCATTTAATTATTTATTGAAAATTGTGTTTAATAAAATAAAATATTTTTTCTACTGAAATTTAATCGAATTAAAAGGAAAATTTCGTTGGAAAAACATGTTTAAATAAGATATATCTATGAACAACTTACACTAACAGGGAACAGTAACGCCATCTGGACGTGTCATCCGGCAGTGAGACACGAAAACTACGCCGATTGCGACACTGTTCATTTTAGTCACTATAGTTGAACCACAGCGTCTCGAAAATCACCGCGACCAGACGCGACCGCGTGACATGGCTATCGGGCGGTCGTTACGCGGTTACTTTCTAGACGCAGCCTTAGTCGTTAATGCGACATCTAGATCTCTTGTTAAACAATGGAGCTAGGTGACCATGTATATCTATAGACAGTGGTGAAGACTTCTGGTAACTTTATATATATCCGCTTCATCGGGTGGTTCAATATATACAGGACAAGTCAAAATGATGAACCCGATTTCAGAAATATACTCTGTGAAATTTAATGAACATATGTTATTATGAGACATGTGCTACGAAAAGTAAATGTTCAAAGTTTACTTCAAAACATCACATCACAGATGTTCTATGTGAGTGCCTTACGTAACCCTACACACAACAAGCCGTGTGCACAGTATAGTCATAAATATTTTTGATACACTATTTTTTTCGTATGTATATTTTTCGGAGTTTTGATACGTTTTATTTTAATATAGTTTTGATATATTTATAAAATCGCATGAGTTTATATGTAAATATTTATATAACTTTAATCATTGTTACAATACTTTACTTTCATTATAATTTTTTTTCATAAATTTTTATATATTGTCATTTAACTGAAATGAAGTAAACCCCATTTAGTTTTTTTTTTGTTGATGTTTTTTTTTTTCTTTTATTTATTATTTTTTTTAAAAAACTTATTAAATAGCAATTATGCAAACAGCAAGACCCTTTCCCTTTCTTATTTTCTTTTTTTCAGTGTTTGGTGACTATAGAAACGAATTCTTAATTGTGAGGTCTTCATCATGACATTCACCTTGAAAACCTCGGAATCGTCTCAAAAGTCCCCAAGTGCGCGCTCGACCGCACACGACCATACCACATGATCTGGTAATCTCCTGAGTTGACCATACCACGTGATCTGGTAATCTCCTGAGTCGATCATACGACGTGACCTGGTCGCCGCGCTGTTACTTTTCAGGTATGGGTAAAACCCAACGAGATTGAATATCTATCTTGTATATCTATATATCTACACTGAGTTAGCAAAACTCATGGGATAGTTACTTAATATCTGGTCGGGCCACCTCTGGCCCTGTGGAGTGCAGCAATACGGCGTGGTAGTGAGTCTGCAAGTCCCTGGTACATTTCAGGAGGCAGTTGACACCAGATAGCCTGCAGAGCCGAAGATAGTTGCTGCCCGTTCGTGGGCGGATGATCCAGTGCCCGGAGCCTGACTTCAACAGCATCCCAGATATGCTCGATGGGATTCATGTCAGAGCTCCGGGCTGGCCAGCTCAGTCGTTGGACATCTCCTGCATGCTCCTCGAACCATTCGCGAACGACATTGGAGCGATGTGGTAGAGCGTCGTCATCTTGAAAGACTGCTACGTCGTCAGGGTGTTGAAATGTCAAAAACGGGTGTAGATGGTCTCCGATGAGTTGACGATACCGATGAGCTGACCATTCAACGTTTGGTCCAGGATAACCAGAGGGCCCATTCCAAACCAGGAAAATGCACCCCAGACCATCACTGACGCCCCACCACCCTGCACCACCACCTGTTGGCATGCGGGATCCATCGTTTCGTGAGGTCTGCGCCACACACGGTGCCTCCCATCAGCGTGGTACAGTTGATATCGTGACTCATGTGACCATATGACGTTACGCCACTGTTGCAGAGTCCAGCCAAGATGGTTGGTGGCAAATGCACGCCGGAGTGTCCGATGACGCTGGGTAAGCATTGGCACCCGTGTAGGGCGACGGCTACCAAACCCGAGGGCATGCAGATTCCGACGGATTGTCCACCGAGAGACGTTTCTAGTGCGGCCAGTATTGAACTGGTCTATGATTTGCTGGACTGTTGCGCTCCTGTCTCTCTGATTTATTTGTCCCAGGTGTCGCCGGTCACGATCATTCAGGGCAGCTGGACGCTCGGTATGGTGCCTGTTGTGGACTGTGATGCCTTCATCCAGCCATTCCCGATACACCCTGGAGACAGTTGTGCGGGGAAAGCCAAATTCCTGCACCACTGCCGAGATGGAACTTCCCATGCGTCGGGCACCTACTATCATACCCCGTTCAAAAGACGTCAACTCGCGACGACGAGTCATTTCTGATTAATCACTTATCCAAGCTCTTCCCACAACGTCTAATGGTCCATTCCCAGAATCCGTTACCCCTGTGAATTCGTGAGCCATGCCCATCAATCAATGTGCTTGCTATCCTATGAGTTTTGCTAAGTCTGTATATATACTACTGTTTATAAAAATCGCAACACCCTGATGGAATGGTCTAATCC
>JAHWFO010075050.1:0-41553 GCA_023313115.1 Rhysida immarginata | reverse complement strand
GAGACATTAAGAAAATAAAATTTGGATAAAGAGAATAAAAATTGGGGAGGGGGGGGGAGGGATGGGATAGTTCTGAACACATATTAAGAGTGTAATTTTGAAAAGATTAAGGAGCATTAAGGATTTAAGATTCTATTACCCTAATGGAATGAAACCACAATCTTCCTCACATATTTAACAATATTTTAATTTTTTTAATGTCATTTCATACGAAATATATTAGTCCAGTCTTTTTAAAAAGTGTAAAATATCTTGTTCAAACTATTTCAACTTTGAGTGAAATTCAGAATATTTTAGATGAAGTAGAGAATTATAATTTATGTACAGGAATGGGACCATTCGATAATTTTCAACACAAAGAAATGCAGTATATTTATCAAAAACACTGTGTTCTAATAGTAGGTTATTTTAGTAAAGAATGTATGCAGAAAGTAGACAGTGATACAATTTGTCTTAAATGTAAATATTTAAAAAAATTGCTCTTAAATAATCAATCGAAGAAATATAAAAAAATCACTACATCGATGAGGTTCGCTCAAGAGTAAAAAAAAAATGCAGAATCAAATTTCAAAGACTGAAAATTAAAATTTAAAAATGTAATATAGAAATAGGTCAATTAAAGAAAAAACATTCAAATTGAACAATCAGTGTTACAAAAAAGAATAAAAATAATTGCCAGAAAAGCAAGAATTTTCTGTGATGCATTGTTTAAGAGCAATTCGAAGACGGCCCGAAACACGTCATTCCAGCCACGTATGTGCCCGAAATACAAAAATCCTCCCATTTCGGTGATTTTCGGTGATAATCATGAAAATTCGGCAATGCTTGCTCCCGAAACACGTCACTTCGGCCACATATGTGCCCGAAACACGTCAATTCAGCCACGTATGTCCCCGATCAACAAATGGTATGCTTTTTGATAAGGATTGGATTCTTTAATGCCTTCTTATGAAAATGAAAAGCCCAAGATTATATGAACATCTTCGAATAAATAAAATACTTGTTCTGCCAAGTAAAAGAATTTTATCTAATTATTAAGTAGCGGAAGAATGGACCTACTTATTGGTTTCACAATGTCCGTCCGTCCGCCCCAAACGTGGAAATTCTCCAGTTCAAGATATAATATCATTGCTGACGACTGAATAAGAAGATTGAAGTTTCATGTATTCAAAAGACATGACGACATTTCATGTATTCATGTATGTATTTCCGATGATTTAATTAATTTTGGAGATCTTTTTACAGTTAAGGGTACACTAAAGAAAAATTCATGGCTGGCAGAACATGGTGCTTATTTTAAAAAGTTTGAACTGTGAAGTTTGTAAAACGGAAATGTTAAGCACAAGAGAGATAATGACCGATGACTGTTTGATAAAGGTGGTTTACTTTATCCCTCATTAAAACTGTTTAATTTTATTAAAAACTTAGAAGATAATATTACACTGAATTTTAGTTTCAATGAAATTCATCGGGATATGTATTGTAACATATTTAAATTGTTAGAAAATATATTTATTTAATTGGTTTTCAAAATCATCAAAAGATAATAAATAACTTCTAAAAATTTTAAATTTTATGTTTTGACATAATTATTAACAAGTCAAAAATTAATAAGAACAAAATGAAATTTTTAAAATTGCATAGAAGCTAACAGCTTAAAAATTAATGAGTTTTTTTGGGTTTTTTCCTAATGCATGTATTTCAATTTGTAAATAAATATTGAAAAGAATTTTGGCTCAAATTATTTCAAGCAAAAGAATTTTAATATCTTTTATTCATTTAATTATTTATTGAAGATTGTGTTTAATAAAATAAAACACAGACTACGGTCATGTCGTTATTTTTCTGTATTTTGGATTAGAATTTTATTGAATTTCCTGTTAGTAACCTTGTTGAAAGCGAATGACCCTTAAATTAGTGATTAAAATATTAAGAAAAGTAACTATTACAGTATATTACTTAGGAAACTATTCCGATAGGTTTTTTTCCACTGCAAAGTCAACAGGTAATTTAGAATGAATAATATAGGTTGTCAAAATATAACACCGTTCAATAAAACTTTATCGTTAAAACATTATTAAGTCTCATCGTAATAAAATATAACATTATTTATATTAATATCAATTTTATTACACTGCAGTTTACATAGCATAATCTTCGGAGCATTATAATTCCATAAAAAATAATGAAATTTGAAAACTAGTGTTCTAACTCCAAACCGGAAGTGCCTGTATCGACGAAACTATTATATATAAATTAAAAATATTTTATAATTTCTGTAATCTTACCAACATCATGTTAACTTCAAGTTACTGTATAAAAGTATTTAAGCATTAGTATGAAAACTTTGATATATCAAAGTTTCATCTCGCTTTTTCTCAAAACTTCAAAAAGCAGAGTTAGAACCACGGGTAAAGTAAAATTAATTTTACTTTATTCGTGGTTGGAACACTGTAACATCGGGCCCGCAATATATTACTTTTATATCCAAGAGCAACCAGCCTGTAAAATTAATGAGAAACTATAACTTAAACTACGTTGAGTGCCATGCTTACTGAGGCGAGTGAAGGAGATGTCGACATGTTATGTTGTCCAGTAACACACGTGACCACTTCCGCCAATGAAAAACGATTCCATAGTTGTCGCTACTCCCTTATTGCAGGCTACTCTACGTCTGACGTCATTTGTGGATGTGAAGTGAAGAATTATGCGATTGGAAATATTACAGTCGGCGCCTTGGCGTTTGTTAACAGCATAGAGTGACGCATCCTTCAGCACATATCTGGGAAGACACTGAAGCAAATTCTATCAAATTTTGATGGCATATAGGAACTAACGTTCCTTCTATTCCCTCAGAATTTCAGGTTCTCACTTACTAGTTCCCGAGTAATCCACTCATTGATCGGAACAACGAGTAACGACAGAAGTACACAAGTCTGTTTAATCTGAGATTTAAACTGCAATGAAAGCACGGTTCCTTGCATAGGCGCCAACTGCGGAAAATATTGGGGGGGGGGGGGGTAACTGGTATATCCATCCCGAAGAATGCACAAAATAAGTAAGCCCAGCAAAATTTTTTTTGGGGGGGGGGGCAGAAAGGGTCATGCCCCCCATATTCGGCGCCTATGATTCCTTTCAACCACACACACCACATATGGTTTATAAAACCAGAAAAAAGCGAAAAGAAAGAAAAACGCCATTTTTTTTAATTGCGAGTAAAAATATCAATGAAGTCACTCTCCATTATGCAAAGTTCATGAATTAAAACTTGTTTGAAGTGTAGAGTTACTACTGTGGGAAAAAAGTGTTGATAAAAAGGAAAATTCAAAACTATTCACTCCCATCAATTTCCAGATCGTAGGACTCATTTTATTAGGTTATAGCTCTCTGAGTCGATTATAAGAGTACAGTACTTCGTAGATAAGTTGTACCATCCATCTTCAAGTGTTTACGAAACCCCGACTCATCTAACAGCGCCATACACAGCTTTACGAGCCAAGTCATAGGAAATGGGAATCATTTCCGGTAGAGATACGATATCAAGTTGCGAAAACATGGAGGATATCGATACTGAACGATTTCGCCGTTCGTGTTAGTAAGAAGAATAATACAAAATTATTAGAACTAATACTACTGTTTAATATTACTATGGATAGGACAAGTTATCTAGAGACTATCCATCAGTAGGGATAGTCTCTTCAATTCTGAGTGCGAGAACAGGCTCCCTCAAAAACCCAACGTTGAATAAGCCATTCTCCAACGTTGTTCGTCTTGCTCCTTCAAATTTTACCAGTTCAAGAAAAATTGAACGAAAACAGGAATCTACGTAAGTTACACTTTTTTCTAACGTAAATTATACTTATTTAATAGTTCCATATTTAATTGCTAACACGTTTTCTTATTTATTATTCTTACGATTATTTTTTATTTACTCGTTGTGATCTGAAATGCATTTCCACTGAACAGCATTCATTATTATCGACTGCTAACAACATGGCTAGTTTCTCCCAGCAAGAATGGATCTAAACACCGGAAGCTGTGTATCGGAGCCTTATAGAAAGTAAGAAGGATGGCTGACTTAATTTCAGCACGGAGGTCGAATATGCTATTAACAAAAATAAAACGTCACTATTTCCCTTTCCATTATTGTAGGAAGTGTAAATCATTGATCTAAAACTCATCCTTTTTTCTGTATTTAAGATTGCCAAGGATACTCATATGAGCCTTCCTCTTCAGCCTTCTCGTGATAGTTTCCATTTAGCCTACTCAAAGGAATATAAAAAGAATCTTGCAGATTTATAATGAGAACGATGTAATGGTTACAACAAAAATATTCTCTTGATTTTTGTGCAAATCAATTCTGTTAGGTGATGGTGAATTTATTGCATTGTACATTATGAGTTGATTGTATTGTTAAATCAATAAATGACTTTATAAAAAAAAAATTGATGTTTAAAAATTTTAAAAAGATGTCGTTTCTCTTTCTATTGTTGTCTACCGTTCAAGAGCTGTCAACTCTATGAACACGGCGATCGTTATTTTAGAATTTAGCAACAGATTTATCATTAAAATCCTTTTTTCTACCTACAAGCTTAAGTTCTATCTTCTGCTGGCGAATTTTGACTATAAAGATGATAAAATACAAATACAGGTCGGTAGACAAATGTAAACTTGTGTAAATATCAGTATACACGTGTGTAAATTTGTGTAAATAGGTGTGTAAGCCTGTGTAAATTTGTGTAAATAGGTGTGTAAGCCTGCGTAAATTGGTGTATACACGTGTGTAAATTTATGTACCTGTGTGTATTAATGTGTAAATATGCTATACAGATGTGTACAAAAGTGTTAATAAGTGTATAGACGTATGTAAACCTGTGTGAATAGGCGTATACCCGTGTGTAAACTTGTATATATCGTTTATACAAGTGTGTAAATTTATGTACATATTTGTGTAAGCTTATGTAAATAAGCTCTACAGATGCGTAAATTGTCTATACACGTGTGTGAATTTGTGCACATGTATGTATAAATGTGTGTAAACTTGTGTAAATAAACTGTATAGAGGTGTACATAAGCGTAAACAAGTGTAACTATGTGTAAACGTGTGTAAATAGGTGTATACACGTGTGTAAGTTTGTGTACGTGTGTGTTTAATTGTGTGTAAAGTTGTGTTTAATTGTGTGTAAAGTTGTGTAAATATTCTATACAGATGTGCACACTTGTGTAAATAGATGTATACCCGTGTGTAAACTTGTGTGAATAGGTGTATACCCGTGTGTAAATTTGTGTATACTGTGTATACACGTGTGTAAATATGACTATATAAATGTGTAAGTAGGTGTGAAAACATATACAGATGTCAGTAAGAGTTGTTTGACCCGAATTTCCGAGTCGTCATTCTCGGGTCAATTGACTCGACTGTACAAGGCTTAAGACTCATTAACGGAATGTTAACTATACGCGTGTATACCTATTTACACATTTTTACATACATATTTTTATATTTTCACAGCTACTTACACATTTATATAGTCAAATTTACACACGTGTATACACACTATTGCAAGAAGAAAACTAATGCAATAAAGCAATAATTACAAAAATAAAAATATACAGAAACAGGAACTTGCTAGAAGGACTGGATATCCGCAAAAGTTTGATCACGAAGACCACTTTCTGAAAATAATGCAATCTACGGTATATACCTATTCACACAAGTTTACATACGTCTATACACCTAAATACACAAGTTTACACTCTTGTACACATCTGTATAGAATATTTACACAACTTTACACACATTTAAACTCACACATACAAATTTCCACACGTGTATACACCTGTTTACACAGGTTTACACTCAGATTCACTTGTTTATGCTTATGTACACCTCTGTGCAGCTTATTTACACAATTTTACATATTTACACAAGTTTACACACATTTATACATATATGTGCACAAATTTACACGTGTATAGACAGTTTACGCATCTGTACAGCTTATTTACATAAGCTTACACAAATATGTACATAAATTTATACGCTTGTATACACGATATATACAAGTTTATACACGGGTATACACCTATTCACACAGGTTTACATACGTCTATACACCTATTTACACAAGTTTACACTTTTGTACACACCTGTATAGCATATTTACACAAATTTACACACGTGTATACTCCAATTTACACACCTATTTACACAAATTTACACACGTGTATACTGATATTGTAACATGCTAAACAAAAAATTTTTTCCTTTGATAAGAACTTTTAGACTTTTTTTCTCAACGGATTTGACGCGACAAGTTGTCGTGTGCGACTCAAGCGACAACTTACCATCTTTAACGAACTAGTCGGACGACTCATGCGAACGATACGCTTGACTTTGAGCTCGACCGACTTTCTTCCGCTCGAAGCATTCAAACAACCAATCACATTGCTCGCTGCTACTACGTCATCATTTGCTTTCGAGTTTCGATAACAACAAATTAAAAAACGGAGGCCTATGCAGTCGAAGCGAGAGCTGAAAATGAACTAAGAACTTTCAACGAAGAATTAATTATAAAAGTGAAAAAATATTAATAATAATAATAATATTCTCTGCCGCTTTAAAAGCAATTCTCGCCTCTTCAAAGCATTGGAATCAATTATTTCCACAGAAAATAGTCAGCTGCCTGTGTTATAAGCTCGTTCAGTCGGATGAATTCCGTAAGTGTGTCTAATCTTGTCGCACGCGTCGTGCGCATTTTTTGTCGGATGAAATTTGTGCGCGCAGTTTCCGTGTAGATGTGTTTGAGCCTTTAGATTAGGTAAAGTTTAACGATTTATATTATTTGGATTATTTTATTACGATTTGAGATTACGTCAACAAGGAAAAACGGACGTAAAAGATATTGTTGCATGGTGCTCATATAGACATTGCTGTAAAGCTTGCGAGTTTGAGAAGGAAAGTAATGGAAGATTGAGCGTTGGGCAGTCGAAGTTTTTTTTTCTGAGGATGCCAGGACTCGGACCTAACGATGAGGGTGACAGCGGTCCTTTTACTTGAGAGGAATAGAAGGCTACCACGGGAAGTTAGTCTTGGAAATAAATTACCGATGGATAAACTGTAGAAAAACGATGAGACATGTGAAAAAAAGAAAAATGGCGACCACACGTTCGATGTTGGACCCAGCTTATAGGAATAAACAATTTCTAAAAAAGGAGAATCTGGTAATGGTTGAAAAATTTGGGCCAGCTTTATTTAAGAATGATTAGTTTCTGTCTTGGCTTTTCCTCTTTTCTTTTCCTGACAACAGATCTTTTGGACGACTCTTGCAGAAACTCTGCCATGAAGACGGAATCCCCAATTGTACCGAGTGATGGTTCCTAGTGACGATATGTGCGTTGGAGGTATTTTCTAAGTGTTGTTAGCGACGGGCCCTTACTAAAATTACTAATCCGATCCCGTAGAGAGAAAACCGCTTCCTCCCCCTTTTCACTTACCCTCCTCCCGTCGACCCGTGTGTGTCCGTAGAAGACGTCTAGCGATTCTACGTATGATTATCGACGAGAAATGCGAAGAGATTAGGAGACGCTAACTTTCAACAAACTAAGTTAACTTGCACAGACTGAAAGAAAGATTTATCGAATCCTGAAATAAGCTTAACGTATTTATTAGGGTCGTTCAGTTAATCGGGAGTTAGTAGAATCAAATGAAATTCAGTTATTAAAACAAATTAATTTAATTGGGATCAGAGAAAGGAAAAGGGTTAATCCACAAAGTCGGTGTTTTATTTGCAAAAATAAGGTTGCCTTTTGTAAACCATTATCCATAATTTTTTTTAGCCTTTTATTTATTTTCGGAGGGATAAGTGACGAAAAACTCTCTTCGTCTAGATTTTCTCTAGACGCGAGCCCCATATTTAATGAACTATATTCCTAAAGACTATTAAAAAAAGGTAACGACTGAATATTTGAAAATATAAAGGAATAAGATCTTGCATTAAATGCTTGCCCTGATGAAGAAATGTATTTAAATTGAGATTAATTACTTGTATGGAAGAGCAATTAAAAGTCCTATCTTATCCGAGTTTTTGCGTTGCGTTTTTCTTTAAGTGGGAGATAAATCACATAGACTGATAGTAATTGAGAATGATGTGGAAGGGTTTTGTGAAAGGGTGCTCTATTGGATAAGTATACCTGAGAGATAACAGGTGTTACAATATTTACACAAGTTTACATTTATATACCGACCTTTATTTGTATTTTATCATCTTCATAGTCAATAGGTGTTACAACGAGTAAATAAAAAATAATCGTAACAATAATGAATAAGAAAACTGGTTGGCAAATAAATTTGAAGCTATTAAATAAGTATAATTTACGTTAGAAAAAAGTGTAACTTACTCAGATTCCTGTTTTCGTTCAATTTTTCTTGAACTAGTAAAATTTGAAGAAGCAAGACGAACAACGTTGGAGAATGGCTTATTCAACGTTGGGTTTTTGAGGAAGCCTGTTCTCGCGCTCAGAGTTGAAGAGACTATCCATACTGATAAATAGTCTCTAGATAACTTGTCCCATCCATTGTAATATTAAAGAGTAATATTAGTTCTAATAATTTTGTATTAATCTTCTTACTAACACGAACGACGAAATCGTTCAGTATCGCTATCCGCCATGTTTTCGTAACTTGATTTCGTATCTCTACCGGAAATAATTCCCATTTCCTATGACTTGGCTCGTAAAGCTGTGTATGGCGCTGTTAGATGAGTCGAGGATTCGTAAACACTTAAGATGGATGATACAACTTATCTACAAAGTACTCTATTCTTAAAATCGAGTCAGAGGGCTATAACCTAATAAAATGAATCCCACGATCTGGAAATTGCTGTGAGTGCAAGACCAGGCGGATTCGAGAGCTAGAAAGCCTACACCCTAGCGCTCTCGGCCACCTGGCCGGCATTTATTTTTTGGAAAAGCCGAATTAGATGTTAATATTTCTTGTAATATTTAATTAAAAATTTTGCTAGTTACATGAATGATAAAGTTAGAACTGTAGCCAGAAGAAAAAGCTGAAAAGTTTGAAACCATGTTATTGAGGCATTTTTAATAATATTAATATAGTAATAATGTAATAATTATATAATAATAACGTAACAATAAACAGGGAATAACACCTCCAGAAAAAGACCAGAGGGAAAAGCCCCGTGTTGACCCCAACAGGCCGAAGCCCAAAACTGGGTTACTAAATACACATATAAAATAAAAAAAATAAGCTAAAACAAAAGCAAAAAAGAGCTGAGTCAAACTGAGAAAGATGGACAGGGTAAGATAGACACAAAACTGGGTAACTAAAAACACGCATAAAATAAAAAATAAAACTAAAGCTAAGACGAAAGCAAAAAGGAGCTGAGTCAAACTAACAATTTAAGAAAAGGGTAGAGGCTGAAATAAACAAGAAAAAAAACACAACCTAAACAACAAACAAATAAGTTGCTTATCACTAAAATCATTCAGGTTACAAATCCTGAAATTATTCTTAAAATTATTAACCAACATTCGTTACAGGGTCAACATCACTTAAATTTGTCCTCCATTTGAGGGGGCAACGAAAATCGTATCCCCCTCGCATTTTTTTAAGATCCTTGAAATTAAAATCAGCAATAATATCGGGCGCGCACGCCCTATTATGAAAAAGGCTGATTAGTATATTAAAAAGACACCTGCTGAGAATAGTTTTAATGTCAAACAGAAGTCTATTAGCATCCAGGACACTTTGAGATTTAGACCTTGTAGCAAGGAATCTGTAAAAGCTAGTAAATTATCGTTGGATAAAAGTCAGAGCTTGTCTACTGCCGCCATACTATATCCAAGTGCAATACAGCAACTTGGGTATTACGAACGCTTTAAGAAGTATGATACATAGACTTGTATCTGAAAAATACTGTGTTAAGCGCTTCAATATGCCAATTCGTTAAGAAATGTCATAATTCAGGGTATCATTGTTTCATCAAGAAGTAGTTATCAGCAAATATTACTCCCAGGTCCTTGATTTCTGATTTCCTAGTTAAATGTCCACCTTCCATACCATATGACAAAAGAAAAGGGGTCACTTTCCTATTAAAGGAGACAAACGATTTCTGTACATTTAACGTCGGGCCGTTTGTTACAGCCCATTGTGAGACTATACTAAGGTTGTGTTGAAAGGCAGTACAGGCACTCCAACAATCTATTATATTATATAATTTAATGTCATCCGCATAAATTTGTAACTTTGTGGGTTCTCCGCGATAAAAATGAGATCCGCGATAAAAATATTGAACAATAAAGGGCCAATTTGAGAGCTGCCTTCGGCACACCACTCTTAATAGGATAGGCATGCTTAGATGTACCCATCGCACTAAGCTTAAAGCATCTACCCGTCAGCATGGAGCTTCTACCCGTCAAAAATTTTTGACTGTATAAAAACGGGTGATAAACCCACAAAACATAATTTTTCAAACAATCCAAACTACGCGTGACGTTATGCAAAAACGTGACCAGATTAGTTTGTGTCGATCGTCTGTTGTGAGTCAGACAAGTCGACGTCAACATGAGTAGCAATCTGTTCGGCTACTAAGGTTTCCAACAGCTTAGCCGAAAAAGGAATCAGCGTAATAGGCCCGTACATTTTTTGCCCGTTTTCTTCACCCTTTTTAGGGATTGGATTAATGTTGACCCTTTTCCAAGATTTGACCCAACGCAGCCCTTAAATAAAAAAATCCGGGATATCATCGATAATGCAAGATTTGGATGCCGATAGACTCTTTGCATTTGTAATAATTGTTTGTGTAAGACAAGGTTTAATAGTAAACGAAGTTTTCTTTTGTCGTCTTCCAACAATCCTTACGGAGCGGAATATCTGGCATGAGATACGAGTCATTTTCCATGCTAGATGCAAACGAGCTAGCTATTTCGTCCAATTCGTGCGGCTCAATCGAGTTTCTTTCTTTGACATTTGACTGCAACATCCTAGCAACATCCCAGAAATCTCTGGGGTTAGTCTTTAGTCTAGCTCCTAACAAGTTCAGTTAGTTTGATCTGTCCAGGACCCAACTGTCTTTAAATTTTTTCCTAGCTGTGGTAACCATTTGTATCTTTCGCTCTCTTAAATATTTTGTGGGCATCCTGCTTATTTTTTCATTCAATTTTAGTTTTATCGGTCACCCAATTAGGAAATAATCTAGATTTTAGTAGCTTACTCCTTTCATCATGATGATACCTTTTAGCATTATAAAAAATAGCTAAAGGGACGAAAGTAAGTAGTGCCATTTTCATCGCTACAGCAATATAATCACATATCGCATTAACATCAATACAGGTTGCAATATCATTCCAGCTATAATCCCTCAAGAAATTATATATTCCGAGATAGTCGCCTCTGTTGTATAAAAATTGTGGTATACTAAATCTCTTTTGACATCAAAAAAGTCTTGAAAGATATCATTAAAGGAAGATGGAAATTATCTATCGGCACCACTGCTACCTCAGCTCGTTTAACCAAACATTCAAACGCAGCAAAGACCTTATCAAGATTATCTCCATGAACATTTTTCACTAACAAGGGAATCCCACATAGTCTATCCGCTTTAACAATGGAGTCTTTGTATGGTTATGTATGCTCAATTTTTTTCGTTTTTGCGGTTTATTTTGAAAGAAACAAAATGTTGCACTCTTAATTTGCAAGCATCTATAGTAGTTTAAGATGAGTAACATATTTCAATATGGTGGAAATCTGTGACATACATGTTCGAGGGATTCCCTTGTAAGTTGGAGTTATTGAAATTAATTTCGCTAAGCCAGTAAGTTGTCAGGTTTTTCCTCTGCTTAGCGTACGAATAGTTTTCGTTATAGATCGGAATAATTAAAATCGCCGCAGACAAGACAGTCATGATCAAGAGTAGCAATAAATTGCGCCAATTCTAAGAAAACCTAAAAGTTGGCCGATGGAAAAACGTAGGTGGTGTATAGCAGTTTAATATGCACAATTTATTGAGTTTACAATTTGCCCCGCTCTTGCCAATAATGGCCCCTACTACACCTATATTTCTAACCGACTATTGTAGTCGGGACAGCAATTAGAGCTCCATCCTCACTTTAATTTACCTATCACTTCTAAATACCTTGAAATTACCACCAAAAACCATGAAATTAGTTATGGTGTTATCCATCTACGTTTCCTTCAAACAACAAACAAGGTGATTATGTTCTAAGGCAAAATCCATAGCGCTGATCAGTTTAGTACGGAGGCCCCTGACGTTCTGATAGTAAACTTAGTTTCCATCATGATTCCTCGGCTCACTCTCCTCCGAGGCCATAAGATCAATTTGATTATCACGCCATTTGCCGAAAAACGGCGATAATAATGTGCCAGCGGGCCAGATCGATGGATTAAATAAAGTGTCATAATCGCTAGAACTTATAAAAAGCACAAATGATGCACGATGAGTTTGACGCATCGATTTAAAGTGATTGACGGGGAGATAGAGGAGATGAACTCGCCCATCTGAGCTACTGTCACACAGGGTTGCAGGCGGGAAACAAATAGTTTCTTCCCAGAGTTGTGACGGGTTCTGGCGTGAATAGGTCCAGAACAGTTCCCATTTGTTCCAATATGTATCGGTTTACTACACTACCTATTCGACTTATTCGTCTTCCTTACAGGTATCTTCTCTGGCAATTCTTTATGTGCAAGATCGAGCTCTACACCGGGCGCCGCCTGCAGAAAATCATACGTTTTCGCTTGTCTAATAATATCAGCTTACGAGTCTTGTATGGCAACAGACGGAATTTATCATGTGACTACTGTAACCGTTTCCGTATAGGCAGGAAGAAACTGTGACAATCCCCACGATCTCGGTCTAACAGACAACGAGATCCATAACACAATTTTACCTTAAATCAAACTAATGCGAAATAGGAGAAATCACTCTTGAAATTAAGTACGGAGTGAGTTAGTTGGAGTCACAAGACACTTGCTAAAAATATATATGTTCATAGCGCAAAAATTCCAACAATCACAGCATCCAAGGAACATTCTTTATTGGTAGTTTTTCCAAAAATAATAAATAATTGCTCAAACGTTATAATTCTGCACCCAAGGCAGTTAATTAGGATATACGAATTAAAATAATTACGATAGTAATATTACAATTTGAAAGACTACAGATTATCGTTTAGAGTTTATGAATATCTTCTTAGGAAATTACACAAGAGAAAAAGATTTTAATATAAAAAAACCTGGGTAAAAAGTTAGATAACATTTGGGAAAAAAATAATACGCGCTTAACTTTTTTTTTCTCCTCTTTAAATTATCTTTAAGCATTTAAACAAAAAATTAAACGTTAAGAAAGGAATTAAGTTTACGATCAATCTCAGAAAAATGGGGATTAAAAAAGTTTTCTAATTAAAAGGCCCAACGAAACGTTTTGGTGGAAGGGCTCTTGAAGGTGTTCTGCAGTGAAATAAAAAATAATAAAATCTTGTAAACATTCCAAAGAGGAGCTTTAGCAGTGAAGCAGAAATACATTTATACGTTTATCAAAAAAGAAATTAACCCGAGTAGGGTAAGGCAAGTCATCTATTTTTACCCCTTTATCTGCACTTGTTACCTCTCACCAAGTTTTTTTTATAATCAATAAATTGATTTTCTCGAACGTAATATGTAAAAAACCTGGTATCTTCTTTCCTTTCTCATCATTTCCGAACGTATGATATATCACATGCCATATGTTGCCATAGTTCTAAGAACCAAGGTCGACTGCCACCCCCGCAAATCCGACCCCCACTAGAACAATTGGGCCTAAACTTCATAGTAATGTAGATCTTGCCCAGAGGAATCTGGATACAGAAATTCACGCCTTTACGGACCTAAATAGCACACAGATATGTTGCCCTCCCTGAATCCCACCCCCGTATTTCCGACCCCAGTGTACCAATCAAAACCAAACTAAATAGTGCAGATGGACCTAGTAAGCTACATTCCGAATTTCAACCTTCTACCTCAAAAAAAATGTAGAAATTATGAAGGGGACGGACTGACATTATAAAACCAATAAGTAGCTCCATTCTTTTTCTACTTACGAGGGTCCGTCAAATGAAAACCGGAAATATTTTTTACAGCTCCTTTATTACAGGCAGAGTCGGTACACTATTTTTCAATGTAGTCCCCATATTTTCGATGCATTTCCGCCACCGAGTCGGGAAGGCATGGATACGTGGGGAAAAAAATCTTTATAGAATGGAGATCTTGCTTATAGGAATCTGCATACCGAATTTCACTCCTTTATATGCATAAATACACGTAGACCTTTTTGTCCCCTCTAATTTTCACCTTCAGAACTCCGACCTTAGTGGGGTAATCAAAATCAAACTAAATAGTGAAGATGCACATGCCAATAGTAAGCTACATTCTGAATTTCAACCTTCTACCTCAAAAAATGTAGAAATGATGAAGGGTGATTCAAATCGTCTGTAAAATAAAACCAATAAGTACCTCTATTTTTCCGCTCTTAATAATAAACTTATAGATTATGAGCACTTGAGCAATCATGCGTCAACAAAGCGATTTCACGTGCGCGCGCCGATGTCAATACTGCTTAAAAGATGAACAGAAAGTAACAATATATTCCTTCTTGACAAATCGATTATTATATGACATGCCAGTATCTTTGAATTCTATACACTTACTGTTTTAGAACGTGAATTCGACTTGAAGGGTTCCACGAAAAATTGTGAAAAGTTGATACGGCCGAGCTAAGACTTTGATGGTCATATTTCTGAAAACAGAATTTGAAAAAGTAAATTCGTTTTCAAGTTATCGTGCAAACGGCGTCCGGACGGACGGACGATCGGATAAACGTACAGACCAAGGGCGCATTATAAGTAGCTTTTATGCTACAGCTCCTAATAACAGCAGGTGCATGAAATCTGATTAAAACAATAAAATAACTGTTTGAACCGTAGGATAGCAAGACTGGAAAATTTCAAAAGCGTTCGTTACGGATTGATGGTGTCTTTTAAAGTTCTGGTGCTGCAAACGGACTTAAACGGAAAATGATGAACAGGAACATTCACGGATGGGAACGACGCTCATAAGTAAGGAAGGGCGCAGCAGCACCAAACGATCAGACGAACAATGCTGGAACTGAAGGTTCTGCAGACGCAACTGCTGGAATGTGGCGCACTGAGGAATAGAACTGGTAAAGAAAAGTATTTAGGGCAAAGGGAAGGTAGGTGTATACGGGACAGGGACTAAATCTAGGGGCGTTTGTTGTATTAGTAAGGGCGTTAATACAAGTTCTTAATTGCTGGCTTAATTCTAACCCTGGCAGATCGTTGGAGCTTGATCAATAATAGCGGCCGTCCTCACACAGTGATAGCTTGGGAACAACCCGTTCTTGAAAGAAAGCTCCGAAACTCAAGGCGGTTATGGATTGCATGTAAAATAAAATCTTGTAAACATTCCAAGGAGGAGCTTTAGCAGTAAAGCAGAAATACATTTGTACGTTTATCAAAAAGAAATTAACCACCCCCCGCCTCCCAAATAGGATAAGGCAAGTCATCTATTTTTACCCCTTCATCTGCACTTTTTACCTCTCCCCAAGTTTTTTTTTAATCAATAAATTGAACGTAAAAAAATGTAGAAATGATGAAGGGTGATTCAAATCGTGTGTAAAATAAAACCAATAAGTAGCTCCATTTTTCCGCTACCTAATAATAAGCTTATAGATTATGAGCACTTGAGCAATCGTGCGTCGACAAAGCGATTTCACGTGCGCGCGCCGATGTCAATAATGCTTAAAAGATGAACAAAGTAACAATGTAATCCTTCTTTACACTCACTGTTTTAGCACGTGAATTCGACTTGAAGGGTTCCACGAAAAATTCTGAAAAGTTGAGAACTAAGGCTTTGATAGTCATATTTCTGAAAACAGAATTTGAAAAGGTTAATCTGTTTTCAAGTTATCGTGCAAACGGCGGCCGGACGGACGGACGGCCGGATAAACGTACAGAGGGCGCATTCTTATAAGTAGCTTTTATGCTAAAGCTCCTAATAAAAGAGCTGATAATAACAAAGACTAAAGTTTACAGTCATGAAGCCGAAAGACGGACTCCATTTCGCTTAGGATATATGAAGAAAAAAAAAGGTTCCCATTGCCACAGCAATGGGCGATATCACTTAGCTAATTGGAACTCACTCTGTCGTAGCGTGATATCCCCAAACAACAGAACGCTAGCCGTTTTCAACACGATCCATTTCCGATCACCGGAAATTTGTTATGGACTATCTAACGAGCCACCGAGTGGGCCTACGAACGTCCTTCTAGCCCATGGTTCGCTTCGACACAGAATCTGCGAGATGATCATGGAACCTATGCATCTCCAAGGCTTCTGAGAATTGGCGATCCGATCAGACAAAAAGGGCTTAGCAGCCTACGACTCCATGGATTCCCCGCCATCTCTTCCACTGCTGCGAAGCTGCCACACTGGCTACCAGAAGACAACTGACAGGATCCAAAGAAAAGTTAAAAAGAAATCAAAAATACATTAAATTCATAACAATGTTACCTAACACGGAGCCCGGGTCGCGTTCTTAGCTTCCTTTTCACGAGTTTTCCTGTCTTATGGAATACAATGACATTATTGTAAACACTGTGACGTCAGAGGTGCAACAAACGAGGCTAACGAGAACAGCTGACGGAACATTCATTTAGTAGACAATGCCCTAATCGCAATTTTCAACTTCAGCCAATAAATAATAAATCAAAATAAATAAACTAATTAAAAAGAACACTGAAAACACTAATCCACATGATAATTTTTATTGACTCAGATGTACATTTCGGAAACCAAATTTGGACAATCGACAATCGAACAGTGTACATTTGTTAGGATGGGACGAAAGCAGCGCTTTCACAAAGCTCATCGAACCAGAATAAATTCCAAATGAAATACACTGAGGTAGTCAAGAAGCCTAACCAACCCAAGCGGTCTTCCATATAACAATCGACAATCGAACAGCGCAGGGAAAACGAAACGAGCGATCCGAAAGCAATGCTTTCACTGCCATACTCATCCAGGAGTAACCAGGGGAAGTACACTGAACTAGGCAAGAAGCCAGATGAAACCTAGTTAAGTCATCCAGTGGATAAGATTGGGTCCTTTCCTATAAGGACGAATAAGTTGATTGTTGATTGACGAGGAACACGAGGAGCTATGAGATCCAGTATTCGGGAAAGATGGCCTTTTGGATGTCGTCGAAATTGATGTCCAAGACGTATCGAGGCCTGCGATGCCTAAGGAAACTTCTAAACGTGAGTGGATGCTCCAGAATATCTGCAACCACAGGATTGGGATGGCCCTTAATCTTCGGAAGCAACTTCTTCAGCGACTCCTGGACATAGCTTCCAATGGGAGGTATCACAAAATTATCGGCAATTTGTTGCAACTCTCCTGTCGAGTTGGGCAAAGGTCCTCAAGGTAACGTTTTGGAAGGTTTGGAGGCCCTTCCATCTGGACTTAAATTTTGTAGCCCAGGCAGGCATACCATAAAGCAAGATAGTTCGGATTACCGTCCTGTACAGCAATAGTTTGCAGTTCAATCCAAGCGCGCTGTTTCGCCCCAGAAGAGCTACCAGGCTGAATTTTGCCTTCTTTGCCTTGTTGATGGCGTAGGAGACATGGTCGCCGCAATTTAGCTTGGCATATATTACCACTCCGAGGTATTTGTAATGCTTTACCCATTCGAGCTCTTTACCAGAAAGGAAGAGAGGACTCGGGGGTTTCCGAAGTTTCTGCGTAATGAACATCGCCTTGCACTTGTCGCCTCTTCAGAATGATGCGTTCGAAAACTTTTGACAGCACAGGTAGCAAGCTTATGGGTCTGCAGCTGACAGCAAGAGCAGGGTTTAGACCAGGTTTTGGTATGGTAACTATGACGGACTCTTTCCACTGGTCGGGGAAGTAACCAAGTTTCCAGCAGTCATTCATGGCTTTGGTAATGATCGAGACAATATTAGAAGGCAAGTTCTTGAGCGCACTGTTAGTAATGGAATCAATACGTGCTGCTTTCTTGGTTTTAAGTCGCTTGATGACGTCGGAAATTTCTTGGGCACTAATGACTTCCTCAGGGGTGGGAACACGATGAATGCACTGGTAAGCGATACACCCATCGTTAACTAGCTGAGTGTTTTGGAGGCTGTCCATGTTTGTCTCACCAGGCGTGGTAAATTGACTTTTCAGGGAATCAGCGATCAATTGAGCCTTATTCCCGTCACTGGTGACAACGTTGCCATTTCCTGCAAGCAATGGCGGCAATTTGGTTGGTCTGTTGCCCTTTAAGGCCCTCACAGTTCCCCAAAGCGAGTTGTCCTGAACAGACAAGGACTTCAGTTTCTCGCTCCACCTTTGATTTTGTAGAGATTTAACCTCCTCTTGAACCTTGCGAGAAAGCCGGTTGTACTTGAAGAAGGGAAGTCGCTTACGCTGCCATAATCTTCTGTAAGAATTCCGTTCGAGAATAAGACGCCTGATATAAAGAGGGAGGTCGAGATGTTCAGGACGCTTACGCTCGATAGTAGAGGTACTGGAAGTAGTGGCATCGTTGACAACACGAGTGATAGCTTTAATATTACTATTGATATCCTCATTATCAATAGTCTCCTTGTAAGGAATGCTATTTCCTCTAAGAATATCCCTAAAGAGCTTCCAATCCTGTTTAGAACGGAGCACAATCTTTTTATCGATGTTTAGGCCCTGAAACATAAGCATCACTGGACGGTGGTCAGAAGATAAGTCGTCGACTGTGAATATGTTATAGGGCTTGAGAAAACCTTTAAGAACTGCAATATCCAGCACGTCGCTAACAGAAGAGTGGTCGCAGTAGTGCGTGTCATCAAGGGGACGGCAACAAAGATGTTAATCTCGATATATAGATATACAGGGTGTTTTTGAATTGAGTACAGATTTTTTGGGAGATGATAGAAGAGGTCCTCAGAAGTATTTTTTGTCATATGAACATGGGGTCCCTGCAGCTCCGTTTACTTACAACACTGCATTGAAAAATCAAATGACACCGGGAGGCAGTGTGCGTTGGTAGGCCTAGATTATTTTATTTTCAACAATTAACACAAGCAATCTACTGTAATAGCTTTAAAAGTAATTGTTTGCAAAGAAATTTCAAGGTGCACGTGCTTGTTTGTTGAAAAGTCTTAGGACAAACTTCGTCAAGGAGATTCCATGGTATCCAACCCTTTTTGTAAAATACGATGTAAAATCCATATGTAAATGAACTAATCGCATTCTGGGAAAGCAGTCATTTAGAAAAGATGGTGTATGGATTGGTTTTTCACCGTCCTTCTGTCCAGCTGAGCAATGGTCCTCAGGGTAACATTCTGGAATAACTGTAGTTCACTCCATCTGGTTTTACAGATAGTCGCCCACGCAGGCATGCCATAGAGGAGTATGGTCCGGATAATCGTTTTGTACAGAAGTAGCTTGTTGTCAATGCTGAGGGCGCTGTTGCGACCCATGAGAGCTATGATACTGTACTTAGACCTCTTCGCTTTGTTCAGAGCATAGGGCATATGCCGGTTCCATGAGAGTCTTGAGTCAATGATAACTCCCAGATACTTGTAGTTGTCCACCCAGTCCAGTTTCTTATTGAACAGAACAAGGGAATCTGGGGGATGCTTGAGCTTCCTATTGAGGTACAAAGCCTTGCACTTTCCGACGTTAAGGTTCAACTTCCAGCAGTTAAACCAGTCTTCGAACTGCTTCAAGGCGCACTGCAGCCGAGTGATAACGTGAGCCGGCTGGTGTGCCCATGTCATAATGGCAGTATCATCCGCATAAAAATACAGATTACAATTATCGGGTTTCGGGAAATCATGTGCAAAGTAATTAAATAGCACAGGCCCGAGGACAGAACCCTGAGGGACACCGGCCTTTACAACACGGGGCGTCGAAAGATTTTCTCCAACTTTGGCTTGATAGGATCTGCCGTCAATAAAGGATTTCACCAGCAAAATCAAATCGGCAAGGAACCCGTCTCTGATCATTTTGTAGACAAGGCCCTCAGGCCACACCTGGTCAAAAGCTTTACTGACATCGAGAAATACCACCCTACAGTACCTGGAGAGGTTCAGCGGGGTGTTCAGGTCTTCAACGAGCTTCCATATCTGCATCGGACTAGAATGGGCAGCACGAAAGCCAAACTGCTCTTCCCGAAAAAGGTCATTTGCTAAACAGTGTTCTTGGAATCTGACGAGAATCGTTTTCTCCAACATTTTGGACATCGTAGGTAGCAGGCTAATAGGTCGGTAACTTGCCGGAATCGCAGGATTTTGCCCCTGCTTGGGGATGCTCAACACAATAGATTGCTTCCAAGCCACAGGGAAGTAAGAAAATTTCCAGCAGACGTTAATGATATTAGTGAGATAGTCAATAAAGTTCTTCGGGAGATTTATAAGGGCGTTATTACTCACCTTGTCTCTTCCTGGAGCCTTCTTATTTTTCAGTTTACTTATGATGGTGGCGACCTCTCCAGCCTCGATGCTGTTCTTCGTTAAATGCTGTGGGACTTCATCAAAGTTGACAATACCTTCTTCACCTTATAGAAAACCGAACTTCACTTCAGCGTACATCAGAGAAGATTCAAACCATTGTGCCTCCCACAAATTAGCGGCATTCCACCATCAGGACAGAAGGGCGCTATTGTTGCCATTGTCGAGTGAATCCAAAAATAAGGAGATGGATCTAATTAGAGCTTTTGCTAAAACTAATGGCTACAAAGAAAAACTGGTGGATAAATTGGCCGAAAAAATTAGTAAAAATTTCAACCTCGATAAGGTCACAACGCTGGGAAAGGGAAAAAATGTCGATTTTAAGAAATTGCTAGTTCTTCCCTTTAACTATGCATTAAACAAAGGGTTAAGGAAAATATGTAAAGGGTTTGATTATAAAATTGTTTATAAAAGCGGGAAAACTATAAAAAAATCGCTTAGCTTGATAAAAGACAAAATTCCAGTAGAAGAGTGTCCGGGTGTTTACAAATTTAAGTGTACGTCGTGTGACCGTTTTTATTTGGGAAGCTCACAGAGAGGGGTAAAACACCGAATGAAAGAACACATATCCTATATAAAAAATGCAAAGCTAGGGCTTTCTTCTTTTGCAGACCATATAATTAATGATAAACACGACTTTTCTACTGACTTGATCAAGGTCATACATAGATGTAGAGACAGAAAATTGTTATTTTTCTTAGAATCAATTGAAATTGTAAAAAATAAAACAACTAATAATATCCTTAATAGTGACGATGGCCCTATGCCAGTGGCAGAATGGTTGCCTTTAGCTAAATTTTGTACTAAGTAAGTTGCTTGGTGGTATTGAGTTAGTTTGAACTTTGTTTTCGTTCTTGGTTTAATTTGTGGCTCTTTTAAGCGAAGTGTTTTTTTTCCAGAATATTTGAGTATCTCTTATAAGCGGAGCCCCTTGTGAGGCTCTTTTAAACGGAGTGGTTTTTTGGTTTAGGTGGGGGGGTGGTGGGGTGTTTTCTTGCTTTTTATTGCTCCTGCTATGAAGGATGTTCTGGTTAGTTGTGATATTTTATTTGTTTACTATGGTTTGAAATATTTTGTAATTCGTTGTTTGTTTTACTTTTGTATTATGCTTTATATTGTATTTTATTTGATTGGTTTCTATATCTTATACATTCGTCGTCTCTCTTTTTGATAATCACTCACTGATGGAGAAAATTTGGTTTCCGAAATGTACATCTGAGTCAATAAAAATTATCATGTGGATTAGTGTTTTCAGTGTTCCTTTAATTAGTATACTGGTGTCCACAGTTTCTGGCTTTTGTTGTTTAAAAATAAATAAAGATTAAAAAGAAACGTTAAGAAAACCTTACATTTAGTCTCATTAACTATGTCCTCATTTAAGAAGCTTTCAGCACACACAACATTATATCATAGTAAGTTAATCATTCAACACCATTCCTTCTTCAATTCCTCAGCCCTTTGCACCTAGATACAGCTTTCACTGCCATCGTGCTTAATGAATCTGAAGAGTGATATCCCCTACGCATTTGTATATGTTTCCCAAAGGCAGGTGTTCGGGTGCAGGGAACTTGATGACCACGGGGACCAGCGCACCAGAGCAAAGCGCGGGACCTACGGATCACGCAAGGTATACCACGCACGAGGCTTTCGGACCACTCCCCCGTAGGAGCAGCGTACACACCAACCGATGGGTTGCAAAATACCATCGCAGAACGATTTATGGGGTCAACTCCTGGGCATTCAAGAGCGAATAGGGAGGGCAAATTGAAAAAAAGGATGGCCGACAACACAGCAGGTTCCCCCAATCAAAGACAAATAAAGGGAGGCGATAGATATACAGGGTGTTTTTGAATTGAGTACAGATTTTTTGGGAGATGATAGAAGAGGTCCTTAGAAGTATTTTTTGTCATATGAACATGGGGTTCCCGCAGCTCCGTTTACTTACAATACTGCATTGAACAATCAAATGACACCTTGACCCAGTGTGCGTTGGTAGGCCTAGATTATTTTATTTTTAACAATTAACACATCAAGTGAACTTTTTAAAACAAATCTTTACCCAGAATGCGATTAGTTCATTTACATATGGACTAATCGTATTTTACAAAGGGGTTGGATACCATGGAATCTCCTTGACGAAGTTTGTCCTAAGACTTTTCAACAAACAAGCACGTGCACCTTGAAATTTCTTTGCAAACAATTACTTTAAAAGTTCTTACAGTAGATTGCTTGTGTTAATTGTTAAAAATAAAATAATCTAGGCCTACCAACGCACACTGCGTCCCGGTGTCATTTGATTGTTCAATGCAGTATTGTAAGTAAACGGAGCTGTGGGGACCCCATGTTCAAATGACAAAAAATACTTCTAAGGACCTCTTCTATCATCTCCCAAAAAATCTGTATTCAATTCAAAAACACCCTGTATATGCTACATTGCATAAGCGTAAGCACTTAGTCCACTTCGCCGTTGAGAATTCGATTCTCGTCCTGAATCTTATTGGCGGCCGAGATAAAATCCTTAACAACGTTAATTAATTCCGTAATGGCTACTAAAATTTGACTCATATTGCTAGACTTATCTGTTTGCTGCACCGTCGACTTGAAACTTGTGTCCGGATCAAACTCTGCGTCGTCTCCGATGGAAAGATCGTCAACGCAATCCGAATTCATGCAGCGCCATGTTTCCTTTAACATCTGAACTTCCTTTTTTTGCACGTTGACGCACTTAGCGTGGTAAATGAGTTTGCATTTACCCGTGCATGAAAGATAAGGCTGTCGTCCGTGAATCGATGATAGACAGGTAGGGCAAAGGTCTATAGTACACTTGCCTCTGGAGACAGGAACTGCTCCGCTCTGTGATTGGTCAATAGATCACACGATATTACGTCACCTCAAGGGAAATTTGAGGTGTGTGAAAGTGTGTAAGAACTACAAGAGTGTACACGGTGTTCGTCAAGAACTAAACGCAATGAAATCGAGAACAAAACGCTTAAAACGTTAAATTAGTTGTTTGATTTTTTTTTTGTTGTTGTTGTTATGGGTATAATCCTTGATAAATGTGTCTTTTCCCCTTTGAGTTAACTGACGAGCTTACATACTACTAAGGCCAACTCCGGCGACCTAATTGTGATTGGCGCACACACTCGGTATTGCGAAAACGGAAAATAAAATTTATCTTTCAGGAGAAACATGATGAAACAAGTCTGAAATCTACGCTACCCGTTGGCGAACTTTTCGGGTGTTTTTTTTTTAATTAAAATGTCCAGATTATAAAAAAAATTATGAATTTTTTAAGCTAATTTGTTTGATTAAAAGAGATAAATAGACGTGTAAACCACTTAAACATAATAAAAAAATTTGGGAATTTTTTTCCAAGCAAATTAATGTTAAAGGAATTTCATATTTCACGAATAAAGTTTAGTGCACAATAGTCTGAGCCAAATATCTCTTACGTATACATTACTTTTTTATGCAGTAATATATTTCTACGTCATCTACAGTAACAACCAAAAGGTTTCAAATTTTAGTTTTGCTTTTGAAATATAAAATATTGTTACAAAATCCGCACGATTTTTAAATTAGGTTATTTAAAAAAAAAATTTTTTTTATGATACTACGAGAAAGAGAAGAAATGAAGCAACAATATTCTAATATTAAATAGAAATAAAAAGTCTTAAATCACAACGAAAATAAAAAGAAAAATACAACCTGCATGCATTTCGAAAGCAAGGACTAGTGAGAAACCTCGAGAGAAGAGAGAATTTTTTTGATATTCTAATATTTGGGAAAAAGAGCAGAAGAAGAATTGAAGAACATTATCATTCGTTAGCAATTTTCAAACAACCGATTCCTCCGTTTGTCGCTAAATTGCATGGTGCCAACCCTTCAGAAAAAAAAACAAAAAACATTTACTATAAACGCTCTTGAGTGAAATCAGAGAGGAAGGAGGAGAGGTTCATTTTATTATAAAATTCTATTGTTATGATGATAAAATAATTTTTATAATCATTTATAATAATTTTTGAAATAATCTTTTTTCATTACTAAATGTATTTTTGAACGAATTTTTAATTAAAACAAAAAAAAAAATCCTAAGAATTTTCTTTTTTTTTTTTTAAATGATTTACACTTTTATTTTTTAAATGATTTTTAGTGTTTGTTTATGCACATTACTGGTGTGCCTTTGTAAATTATAAAATTTACTAAATAATCGGTTACAGAATAGGCGCATTCGGTGGCACTCAGATCTGGCTCAGATCTGAGAGAACTGTCACGTGGTATCTGACTGCTTTTCTGAGCGTCTGAGTGACTGTTGCCGAACGCGCTTTTGTCTCAGAAAGAAATGGCTTTACCGACTTTACAAATATTGAGAAGAAACGGCGGTTTTACTAATTTTAGTGTACATGAAATAAAAATCTGCATCAAATGAACAACTCAGCATGATTAATATTCGATCGCGAGAAGAGTATACCATAAGGCCAGGGAGGAAAGGGTACACTGGGCATCGCCATGATTTGGCTCTCGTAGCATATTTGATAGCTTCGCATCGCAATGAGCGCCGCCATATTCTATCTGAGCACTCAGAAAAAGAAAAGCTTGCTGAGCGTCTGAGCTCAGAGGCTAAGGTCAAAAACTCTCACCGGTGAGAAGAGTTAGCTCTTGGTCGGTCAGAAATCCCAGTGAGAAATTTGTGACGTCATTTTAACGCGGTCAGAAACGCCAGTTAGTGCTGCTATGCCTAACCGGTTAGTCTCACCAAGGAGATATGCTCCTTGGCGACACTCCGAGTTTCTGGTGGATCTCCGCAAGATGGCCCAAGGACGAACGCCAGCTGGCGGCAGGAGTAAAATGAATAGAAAATTCCGGTTTCGTTTTCAACAAAGAAGGAAGAGTACCGACGGGAAGGAAGCGTAGCCATTATTGTACTTTTCTTCGTATCGGTGGCTACGGCTCTGTGTATGAAAAGAGCAGAGGAAACTGGGGCCGAAGACGAAATTCTCACACAAAGCAAGAAGAGAATATTCGTTAAGTTTCTTGATTTACGAAGAAAATTAACAATGAGGAGATGAGCAAGTGAGCACAAATTATCCCATCGTTCAGAAATGAAGTTATTATTTCTTGTGTTTCTTAATTAAAAATGTGATATTTGGTGATAACTACATGTATTCTTAAAATATATTATAAACGAAATTTAAATAATATTTATTGTGTCTGAGAATTTTATTTTTTGCTATATTATTAATACTTCCCAAATTGTAAATAATAAATCGCAACAGGAATGGATAAAGGGGGTTATTCTGGTTAAACGTCATTTGCGGTACTTGGGATGTGACATCAGTGCTTTGGTGACGCAATTTAATATTTACAATTCACTCCTTCCGGCAGAGGGCAGCGTATAAACGGAAGCACGGCCTTTTGTATAGGAAAATTGAAGAGTGTCGCCTCCCTCTATTCTTTACTCCCTGATAGTACCCTGCAGGCAGCGTTGGCAGGGGGTGCATTTAGGCGCATTCGTTTATTCGTACGATTTGCACGATGATGACGTCGACAGTGCGCCCCGTGCAATTACCGTTTAGTGCGTTCAGTGCGGTTTCTGTGTCTGTGCACGATCTTTCACCGAACGGTCCGTGTGTTTTGAGCCAAACCAACAACACAGCGATGCCTCAACGACTCGTTTTTAATTACCCCAAAAATCTAAATTTAAAATTTTTAATATCTTTTTCACTTTCGAACTTTTTTTATAATCTGTATAAACTCTCTTCATCCACTTGAATGCAAAATTCGACTATCATCGACAGTGATCGAAATCTGACGCTTCGCTGAATTGGAGGCCGCCATTTGCAATTGTAAAACGCACGAAACGACCCTGCTTTTACCTTCGTGCGCTTAGTTCGCGCACGGACTACACGAAGCGCACGAGAACGAAGTGCACGGAACACCTCTCACGGGCCGCATGAGAGCTACTTCGAACGGCTAGTGCGTGCACTCAATGCAAAAAACGCACATTGAACGAATAAACGAATGCGCCTTTTATTCACAGCAAACAAACCGGTGACGTCACGAATTCCAAGGAGGTTGTTAAAACCCGAAGCACTAGCTGACCAGCATAACGCACAGGAGCCCGCGAGACCACGAGGGCGCCGGACGGCAATCAATCAGGCCATCGCCGTATATTTTATCTCTTGTACCTTGAAGTTTAATTTAATTTAATTTATTCAAGTTTCCAACGGGATTTACCCATAAAGTACATTATAAAAAATAAGAGGGGAAAAAAATCAGTATACAATAATTAAAAGGAAAAACAAAGCAATCAGCAAATTCTACATATAATTAAAAATTCCAAGTTCTATGTAAAACACTCTTGAAACGATGAAAATTACAATTGAAAAGATCCAGATTCTTAGGAATAGTATTACCAGTAATTTGGATACGAATAATTGTACACATTGTTTCATAGTTTGTGGCGCAGAAGGGAAAATGTGAAAAGTAACTTTACTACGGGTGAAATTAGGGATTTTGAAATTAACTCTGCTCAGAAGTTCGGGGGAATCAATATACCCATTTATCAAATTATAGACAAAGAGAGCATCTTGAATCCTTCGTCTACTCTGTAATGATGGAAGTCTTAATAGTAATGGATCCTGTTCACGGGAAGTGGTTATGGATTTAAGCTCAAATCGAGAGGATAAGAAATGAATGAATCGTTTTTGAACAGATTGAATTTCATCAATAAGACCCAGCTGTGATGGATTCCAAACCACAGAGGCGTATTCTAAGATAGGTCTAACGTAGGTGCAAAATAGAAGAACTAAGACTGAGGGTTTATTAATAAATTTAAAGGAACGAATTAGTAGTCCTAAGGCTTTATTCGCTTTTTTAATGATATAATGAACATGGGGCTCTGGACTTACAGAGTGTGTATGAAGAACTCCGAGGTCCAGAATACTAGAGCACCGAATTAATGGAGTATCAAAAATATAATATACGAAGCTAGTTATTGAGTGTGATCTATAATAGGATTTACATTTACACTTTAGAGGATTCCAGGGCCATACGATTTTGTATACACCAGTTTTGGACTGCATACAGGTTGTGTTGCAATTTCTCACAGTCATCAGCGGAAGAGACGGGCCTGTTGCCACACTACCATTCGGTGTGTGGGTTTCATAAGAAAAGAGAAATGACTATCTTCGTTAACAGTAACAAGGACTTGTTTATTCGTTCATGGTTAAAGAAGAAGTGTTCTACATTCCAAGAATAAGGAATACAATCAAAGAAAGGGGTTTCCCATAATTCCCCCGTCCCATATCCCCACCCCCACTTCGCCCCCTAATGTCCCCTCGGGCAGGGACGGGTTTCTTCACCCTCCCCCCCGCAAAAATAGTGTTAATTGTCCCCGATGTTCAAATTAAGTCACTTCTAGAGGTATGAGATGTTCGATTGATCGTCTTATAATTTTGTGGTTCGGCAAATCCATCACACAAGATCTCACTTGCCCATCTCTTCCGTTGATTACTTGTTTTACCTTGCCGAGAGTCCACCATAGTCGTGGGTTGTTTTCGTTTTTTACTAACATTATGTCTCCAACTTTTACCAAGCTGGTTGGTTCTGTTCGTGCACAGTGGTGGAAGGACCTGAGTTCTTTCAGGTAGCTGTTTGTCCACTGCTTCCGAAAACTGCTCATGGTTTTCATCCTATACTTCCATCGGTTGGTGAGCATTTTTGAGTTCTGAATTTCATCTGATTCGGCGCTCACTAGGTCTGATGTAGAGATTAACGATCCGCCAATTAAGAAGTGGGAGGGTGTGAGGGGTTTTTGCAAAGAGTCACAGTAGGTCAGAGGTCGGGTATTAATGACCGCCTCGATCTCAGTCACCAAGGTCTCTAACTCTGTTTTAGTGAGGCAGGCCCTTCCCAACTGTTTCTTTAAGCAATCCTTTACGCTTCTTACTAATCTTTCCCAGAATCCTCCCCACCATGGGGCTCGTTCCACAATAAATTTCCATTTGATATTCTTTTGTGAGGTGAAGTCTGCCAGATCATCGGTGGTAGTTGTTAATGGAAATCCTCTAAGTTCATTTCGTGCTGCTTTAAATGTTTTTGCATTGTCCGAGTATATTACATTTGGTACCCCCCTTCTAGCTATGAATTTCCTAAAGGCGTGAAGGAAGGCATTAAGGCTCAAATTATCTACCAGCTCGAGATGTATTGCTTTTGTAACACAACAAGTTATTAACATTAGATACACTTTTTTATTCTCTTTAGTCATTAGGGGCCCTGCAAAATCTATCCCTACTCTTTTGAACGCTGGTGCGATTGTTACTCTGTCTGGTGGTAAAGGAGCTGTTTCTGCTTTTAATGGTTTGTTATTAAGTTTTTTGCATACATTGCATTTCTTTACTTCATTTTTAACAGTCTTTCTCATTTTGGGACACCAATAGTTTTCCCTCACTGCTGCTAATGTATGATTCGAGCCATTATGCATAACCCTCTTATGATATTCTCTTACTAGTAGTTTCGTGAAATCATGCTTTTCTGGTATAATGATTGGATGTTTTTCTTCTTCATTTAAATCACTATATTGAAGTCTCCCTCCCAATCTTAATACCCCCTTTTCATCTACCCAAGGCTTCAGGTCTCTTAATTTCGAATCTTTCGGGCATGCTTTCCCGTTTTGCAGAGCTTCTTTCTCCCTCCCGAAATAGCTACTTTGGATCTTTTGCACCCAATACTCCTCTGCTCTTTGCAGTCCCTGCGCGTCTAAAGGGCCTTCCTGTTTGTCTCCGCCTCTGCAATTGTTTACAAATCTTTGTATCCAGCCAGTAACCCTAAGAAATTTGTTAAGGTTACTAAATCTTTGTATTTCTATGAGTTCTTTTGAATCATCTGCTTCTACTGTTTGTACTATCATCATCCCTTGTAGGGAATCCTCCTTCCAAGCAGTAGTATTTATGCTTTCTGCCTCATCCGGCTCTGAATCTTCCCATCTCTTTAACCATTGAGGACCCTCCCACCATGAAGCATCGTTGACGAGAGAGCTTAGCTCTTGACCCCTGCTCACGCGATCTGCTGGATTGTCTGTTCCTTTGCACAATCTCCATTGTGTACGTTTTGTGGAGTCTCTTATTAATTTTACTTTATTGTTGACAAATGGTTTCCATTTTTGGTGATCACTTTTGATCCAATGGTAGGTTATACTGCTATCAGTCCACAAATATATCTTACATTTGTATATCTTTTCAATCAGTTTAGCCAGCGCAGCAGCCAACACTGCTCCCATTAGTTCTAATTGTGGAAGTGTCAACTCCTTCAGGGGGGGCCACTCTAGTTTTGGATATCATTAATTGTACGTGTGGTGTTTCCCCTTGCACTGTTTTAATGAACGCTACTGCACCATATGCCTTTTGGCTTGCATCCCCAAATATGTGTATTTCCTTATTTGAGCGTTCTGTATTATACCCCCACTGTCGCTTCACTTTTATTGTCTGCAGTAAGGGCAGCTGCGCTAGCCAATTTTTCCATTTTTGTTCTATTTTAGCATGTATGACCTCATCCCATTTTAATTTTTCTTTCCATAGTTCTTGTATTAATATCTTAGCTGTGAGGACAAAAGGTGCTACCATTCCCATAAGGTCGAAAATTTTTGCCACTATCCCAAGCAAGTTTCTTTTCGTTAACTGTCCTATGTCGTTAGGTACTGGTAATAAACTTAATGTGTCTTTATTTGTGTCCCAATTAATTCCCAAGACTTTTCTTATTGTCTCTTTATATGTAGGGATTAGCTGCGAATTAGAAGCCCATTTCTCTAACGGCATTGCTGCCTCTCTCATTATTTTTATTGCTTTATTATGAAAGTTTTGTGCTTCGTTGTCTGTTCGCACACTTATCACTATATCATCCATGTATATCCCCTTTAATTTTTCACAAATATCTGGGTATTCTTTTTCGTATTTATTTAAATGATTTTTTATTGTTGCTAACAATAGGAATGGACTAGCAGTAATCCCAAAGGGTACTCTGGTCATTCTGTATGTCTCTATTTTATCATTTAAACTCCGCTTCCATAGAAATCGCGTAGCATCTCTATCCTCTGGGTGTAAGGAAATCTGATGGAAAGCTTTTTTTATATCCGCTACAACCCCTATTTCCTCTTTTCTGAATTCCATTAATGTTTTTAATAGATCTGGTATCAGGTTAGGCCCAGGGTCTATTACATCGTTTAAAGATAATTTACCCTTTTCATGTGCAGAGGCATCGTAAACAATTCTAATTTTACTCGTTGCTCTGGACTCATCTATCACAAGTTGGTGTGGCATGTAAAATGTGCTACCTGATTTTGATGTTGTTTTCTCATTTATTCTCTCTACGATTCCCTCCCTTATTTGCTCATCCAAAAGTTCATTGCACTTTCTGTATAGGCCTGGGTCTTTCTCTAGTCTTTTCACTTGTCCCATTAATCTATGGAGAGCTATGTGCCTCCCTTCCCCTAATTCTTCTTTATTTTCTTTCCAAGGGAATCTGACCTCGTATCTTCCATTATTCTTTTTCACATTTTCTGAAAATTCATTCATTGACGGTTTTAACCCTTGTTTCCTGTCAACTAGCCCTAGCTGTTCCGTTTCCCAGAATTTCTTTATGGATTCGTCGAGGCTTTCTATTGATACCTTGGTTACATAAACGTTAAGGGCTCGCGTTCCGATCCCCTCCCCTGTGAAGATCGGGCCTGACAGACACCACCCCAGTTTCGTGTTGACCGCCATTAAGTTTTTTTCTATTTCATGTATGTCATTAGTCACAATGTCCCATTAGATATCGCTTCCTACGAGAATGTCTAATCCCCCTTTTCCATATTTCCTTTTGGTCTGTGGTAATTTTATATCTAGACGTTCTAATCTATCTTTTACTCTATCAGGGAGTACTGGTGTTTGCGTATTTGTCAAATAAGGAGTGACTATTGCCTCGACTTCTAGTTTTATCCCCGGATTCTTTTGATTTTGGAGTTGTAATTTAACCCTTTTATATGTCTCAACTGTGTTCTCTCTTTTCCCGAATGGTCTAATACACAGTTTTTCCTCTCCTATTTCTTTTAATTTTAATTGTTTAGCTAGCTCTTCTGATATAAAAGTGCGCTGACTCCCATTGTCTAGAAGCACGTTTATTTCTCTTTTTCTCCCTTTTGCTTTTGCAATCATTGGCACTACCTGCAAGGCAACCTTGCATTCAGAATTTAAGTTATTCACTTCTGCTGTTTGGGGATTATCTCTAGTTTGCTCCTCCCTCCCCGTCATTTCCCTGCATTTAAATAAAAAGTGATGAAATCTCATACAATTATTACATCTTTTTCTTGATTTGGCGCAGTCTTTCGATAAATGTCCCCTTTTCGTGCAATTAAAACAGCGACCCGCCCTCTTAAAACGGTTCAATTTTTCACTTTCATCTAAGATACATTCTTTAGAATTATGAGAGGTGTCCCCACAAAAGATGCAAGAATTGGTTTCGGTAGTCGCTAGTGCCATAGCAGATGGAATCGGTCTTTTAATGAGTAGAGGATTGCTAGTTTCTCTATCTGAATTAGATTCTAATCCAAACATTCTCTCTGCTCTTTCTCTACTGATAATTTCTTTTTCTAGGAATTCTAACAGCTCTTCCACATTCCATCCGATTGCCTCATTCTCCCCCTGCTTCCTACTGTAATGGAGGATTATCTCCTGGGGGATGGCTTTTGCTAGCACGTGGCAAAGTATAGGTTCTTGATTCGCTACGTTAACTCCCAGTGCTTTTAAGTTTCGAACGTGTTTTTCAAATTTATTGAATAAATTTCTCATTCCTTTCACGTCTTTAGGATTTCGGACTCCCTTTACATTTAAAAGTTCCCCAATATTAGTCTGGATCAAAGTATCATTTTTTCCGAATCTCTTGATTATGAATTCAATGGCTATTAAGTAATTTTCTCCCGTTATCTCTAGACCCTCGATTGATTTGGCAGCTTCACCTCTTAATAGACTTTTGAGGTAAATAAATTTATCCAACCCCGTTAGGTTTCGATTATCATGGATACTTACTCTATACTGAGCCCAAAATTCTAACCAATTTCTAGAGTCACCATCAAATTCTCTAATTTTTATTTTCGGAAGATTTATACAAAGTTGGCCCCCTCCACTTAAATCTACATTAGTAATTTGTCTAGTATCTTCACTTTCCCCCTCACTTCTTTGTTCTTGCCTTGGTTCACTGAGATTCAATATGGCGTCCGCCACGTGGGCGCTACCCTCTCTACCACATGCATTTTTCCCATTCGCATTATCCCTATCCCCTTCCCTTTCTCTATCGAATCGTAATCTTAAAGTGTTCAATCTGACCTTTATCGCCGTGATTTTTTCTTGATATTCCATCACCGTGGTGTATTCCTGCTCCAGGTGGTCGTCTGGTATTCTGGGCTCCACGTTGTCGTCTAGTTCCCGAAGTAGCGTCTCTTTCTGCCGTATCTGTGCGTCCCATTCGTCCCATTTTTCCTCGTCCAACTCCATGGCATCGGTCGGCTTTTCTCGAATTTTGTTGTGTAGGCAAGTAATTGCCTTCCTGACGGCCGTTCTCTTCTTTCGGAGTCGTTCGAGTTCCAGGTCCCCTCCATCAAAGTCGTTCTCGTTGTCGTTCGGCATGGCGGTCGCACGTGTACGGTTCGCTATTTTGGCGGGAAGGGTTCACAAAAATTCGAAAATCACAGTTCTCTCGGTCACTTTGTTCCCAGTTCACAGTCCATTTTGTTCACACTTCACAGTTCCCGGGTTTCGGCACCATGTTGCCACACTACCATTCGGTGTGTGGGTTTCATAAGAAAAGAGAAATGACTATCTTCGTTAACAGTAACAAGGACTTGTTTATTCGTTCATGGTTAAAGAAGAAGTGTTCTACATTCCAAGAATAAGGAATACAATCAAAGAAAGGGGTTTCCCATAATTCCCCTCGTCCCATATCCCCACCCCCACTTCGCCCCCTAATGTCCCCTCGGGCAGGGACGGGTTTCTTCAGGGCCAGTACAGTTTCACGTCGTCAGCAAATAGCAGCAACTGAACGTCAACAACATTAGCCAAGTCATTAATACGAGGCATGTTTTTTAAGTAAGTACCGTTTTGCGATTCCGCCGCCGCAGCGCTACGGTCGGCGTTCCGCGCATGCGCGCTGGTTAACTACATCTCTTGTCTACGCACTGACGCCATTACAGTCTGATTCCTCATTGTATACGTTGTTTACTGAGTGTTTAAGATGCCTCCGACAATCGTGAGTCCCGCCGATTGTGAAGTACGGGCTGTTATACGATTTCTTAGTGCTAAAGGCGTAAAACCGATCGATATTCATCGTGAGATCTGTGAAGTGTAAGGAAATGGTAAGGAAATGGGTGAGAGCATTTAAAGATGGCCGCACAAATGTGCATGATGAAGAACGGAGTGGGCGTCCTTCGGTCGTTAATGAAGATTTGGTGCAGAAAGTGGACGAAAAGGTGAGAGAAAACAGACGCTTTACAATTTCATCATTGTGCGACTGCTTTCCTCAATATTCTCGTAGTGTTTTGTATCGCATTGTGACCGAGAACTTGAATTACCGGAAATTGTGTTCACGTTGGGTTCCAAAAATGTTGACGGATTTGCACAAAACCCAACGTTTAGGCAGTGCATTGACTTTCCTTGAGCGGTACCACAATGAAGGTGAAGATTTTTTAGACCAAATTGTTACTGGTGATGAAACATGGGTGGCCTACGTCACACCAGAATCGAAACAACAATCCATGGAATGGCGACATTCATCATCATCCAAAAAAGTGAAGTTTAAGCAAACAATTTCTGCCCGGAAAATCATGTGCACAGTTTTTTGGGACAGAAAAGGAGTATTGCTAGTGGAGTTTCTGCCTCGTAATGAGACAATCAATGCAGCGTCTTATTGTGAGACATTGAACAATCTGCGTCGTGCAATCCAGAACAAAAGACGTGGCAAGTTAAGTAAGGGTATCGTTTTGCTGCATGACAATGCGCGTCCACATGTGGCTAATCGGACCAAAGATCTCATCAAATCTTTTAAATGGGAAACTCTAGATCATCCTCCATACAGCCCTGATCTGGCGCCCAGCGACTACCATTTGTTCCTGCACTTGAAGAAACACCTGGGTGGTCAGCGTCTTCAAGACGATAACGAAGTCAAAACATTTGTGATACAGTGGTTAACAAGTCAGGCGGCAGAATTTTATGAGGAGGGTATTCAAAAACTGGTGCCACTTTATGACAAGTGCCTCAATATTCACGGAAATTATGTAGAAAAGTAGATTAAGGTACAGGCTTTCATGTAAAAATAAAATTATTGCGATATCTTTGCACGTCTTTTTTTAATTCCAAAACGGTACTTACTTAAAAAACATGCCTCGTAAATAGATTAAAGAGAACTGGTCCTAGGTGTGATCCTTGCGGTACACCAGATGATGCAATAAATGAAGATGAATACGAGGAAGCATATCCAACAATTAATTGGCGATCTTTTAAATAGGATGAAAACCATGCTAATAATGAACCAGTGATCCCATAAGATTCTAATTTGTGCAGACGTATGGAGTGATCTACTCTATCAAAGGCCTTTGTGAAATCCAGATAAATAGCGTCAATTTGTTGATGATTTTTAAAGGCAGATATTACGTGGGTTTGAAATGAAACTAAGTTCGTTACAGTACTTTTGCCGGACATAAATCCATGTTGGAAGGAGGAGATATACCTGGTCAATAGATTACCAATTTTGGATAATAGCAGTTTCTCAATAATCTTTGCTAAAACATTCTGGATGATAACCGGTCGATAATTGCTAATGACACTGGCTAATGAACAAGATTTATGAATGGGTACAACATAACTATTCTTCAGAATGTCAGGGAAACATCCAAATTAGAAGGATAAATTAACCAAAGGAGCACAATGTTTTAAAACACTGGGGAGAATAAAATCCGGGCCACAACGTTTATAAGGGTTTAACTTATAAATAGTATTATAGGTAACGTGATAAGACGATAGGGGAACGGAGGTATCCTCCTGAGTGATCGAATGATTAGGGTTGTCATTTGCAGAATTAGGCATATCATTCCCAGTGAATACAGAGGCAAAATGTTGTGCAAATAGTTTACATATAGCTTTAGGATCATTTACTGATGCATCGTTGTGCTTAAGTATAGGGGTATGTACTGAAGAGCGTTGGCAGTTACGAATGAAACTCGAAAATAACTTCGGATTATTTGGAAGAGATTCCTGGATTCGGGAAGGATAATCTTTAAAACACTGCCTAGTGAGGGCACGACAGCGTCTACGGATGGAAACAAATTTGAGGTAATCAGATGAACGCAGTGAATTATAAGCTTTTTTTCAATTATAAGCGTTTTGAGCGATGAGGAAATCCAACAAGGGAAATTGTCGTTGCCAGTTTTCCTACTTGGAGTATGGCGTAAGATAATCTCTCTTAAGATATTACTAAACATAGTAAAAAGGTCATTAACATCCGAATTCCAGTTCCAGTTCACCCAATCAACCATAGCCAATTCGAAGTAACTTCGTGCGTTGGTTTATGTAAACGGGTTCAAGGTCGCATGTTTACGTAAACGTTGAGGAAAACTTAAGCTAAGAAACCAAATACAAATTGTAAACCTCAACAAATCTAATTATTAAAATAAAAGTTTTCCATGTAGGCTGCTGTATAAATTACATGGCAATTAAATCATAACTTAAATTACCAAAATGTCATTTAACGTATCTGATCCATAAAATAATATCATTAGCAACAGATGAAAACGTTATTATTTTAATTTAAATTTATTGAGATAGATATTTGTAGATAATCGGTAATAAATGATGGTAGGAAGGTCCTTTATTGAGAATAAAATTGGGTTATTAAAGCATAACCTAGCGCTTTGTAAAATAACTATCCCCGTATCCATTTTAAAATGTTTAATTAACCTAACTTTTATAATATCCAATCTTTATGTGGATAAAATATTATCGTACATTAATTATATCTATTGTATAAAACCTCATATTTCTTCAAAACAGTACATTTTTGAGTTCATATAAATTTTTACTCCTGAAATTAACAATAACTTTTTTAAGAAATTACTAAGAAACTGGGCTATCAAACGCGTCACCGAATAAAATATACAAATAATTAAAGTAGCAGAAGAATGGAGCTCCTAATTGGTTTCATAATGTCCGTCTGTCCGTCCCCTTCATAATTTCCACATTTTCTTATGTAGAAGATTGAAATTACGGAATATAGCACCTTCACTTTATTAAGTTTGGTTTTGATTAGCCCACTGGGTTCGGAGTTTCGGGGGTGGAAATTAGAGGTGACGAAAAGGTCTACATGTATTCATATAAAGGAGTGAAACTCGGTATGCGATTCCTCTAAGCAAGATCTCCATTATTATGAAGTTTGGGCCAAATTGTCCCAGTGGGGTCGGAGTTGTGGGGGTGGCAGTTAGTTGGTCTTTAGAACTATGGCAACGTAAGGCATTTGATATGTCATTCGATCGGAAATGATGAGAAACGAAATAATATAGAGCTCTTTTACATTTTCTAAATATTACGTTCGAGAAAATCAATATTTCGATTTAAAAAATTGGGGAAAGGGAAAGTGAAATAAAAAGGTAAAAATAGATGATCTCAGGGCTTCCGCTACTGTCTCGGGAGGATTAATTTTATGTTATAACTGATAAATCCTCCTTGTGTTCTTTTACACTTGTATATAAACTTGATTTGGAAGCGAAATTTTTGGTTTTAACTTCCTTGCTTCTTCTGTTTTAATAATACTTGTCTAATACATTTTTAATTCCTCTATTTTCTTGTTGGTTTGGTTTAAAAATTATTTGGAAATATCTTTTTCTTCTTTTTTAAAAATACTAGTACATGTATCATTATTAAGTAGCGAAAGAATGGAGCACTTATTGGTTTCACCAATGTTCGTCTGTCCCCTTCATATTTTCTACATTTTTGACGTATTAGGTTGAAATTCGGAATGCAGCTTACTATAAGCATGTCCTACTTCACTATTTAGTTGTTTTTTTGTTTTGTTTTGTTTTGATTGGTGCACTGGAGTCGGAGTTACGGGAGAGTGAATTAGTGGGCACAAAAGAGCTATGTGATGCTCTTTTGTTTTATGTAAAGGACTGAAATTCTGTATGCAGATTCCTCTAGGCAAGATCTACATAACTATCAAGTTTGGGCCAAATTGTCCCAGTGGTGTCGGAATTTTGGGGGCGGCAGTCACTTGGTCTTTAGAAGTATGGTATCATATCGAAAATGATGAGAAATGCAAGAAGATAGAGCTATCTTATATTTTCTAAATACGACGTTTGAGATAATCAATTTTTTATTAAAAAAAACTGGGAGTTAAAAAATGCAGATAAAAGGGTAAAAATAATGACCTTAGAGTCTCCTCTACTTTCCTATAGGGGGATTAATCTCTTGTTCTTTATAAATTCTATTCTGGTATTTATCGTTTGAGTTAATGACTAGTGTTTTACTCTTATCTGTTTGTGATACCATTAAAAGGTCTCTTTTAAAAATAATTTTTTAACTTAAAACTTTATTTCTCCACATTAATTTTGAAACTTTTGAATTTATTAATCGATTAATACATTATTTTCTTTAAAAGTTTTTTATTACGATTGTCTGTACTTAAATAAGACTTAATATATGTTCAATATCTCATATTGTCTCTTCCGTTCATCCGTTCTTGATCTAACCATTTTTAGGCATTGTCTATCACTGCGTTTACATGTACACTTTCGATCCGGATCGAAAGACAAGTTTCAAGTCAATCCTGCAAAAAGTGGCATGTAAACAGGCTTCAACACCCCGATCCGGATCGAGTTCAATCCCGTCGAAAGAGGTGGTTTGAAACCAGGGAAGCATGCCTCAGGAAAGAGGTCAACCCAATAATAATATCCGGATCGAGTTTAAATTTGCTGTTTGGTTGAAAGAAAAACTATAGAAAATTTTAGCTAAAATAAGTTTTTGGTTGATTTATACCTCAACATAATAAATATTTATAAATAAATAAATGAATAAATTTTGAAATACATTGCATGTTTAAATTTTTTTTTGTAAACTTTTTTTATCAAAATGTCATTTTTCCTAATTAAAAATTTTCAAATTGTCTATCAAATTGGAGTTTTATATATATACTTTTTATCAAAATTTAATTTAATAATTTTTTATCAAATTATAATTATCAAATTAAATATTATATTTATATCAAAAATTTCAATTTAACGATTTCTATTTTATTAAATTATAATTTGATAATTATTATAATTGTAATTTTATAATTTTTATTATTTAATACAATTAAAATAAACTATTAAATTGAAGTTTTTGATATAAATCTAAAAATTAATTTGATAAAATCTATTAAAATTATATTTTGATAAAAATAAGTATAAAAAACTTAAACATGCAAATGCATTTTAAAAGTTATTAAGGATTATTATATTGAGGTAAATAAATCAAAAACCTGATATATAAATAACACTATAGTTATCATTATAAATAACCTCAACCTTATTATTTATATATAGAAAATTTAATTGAAAACAAAATTTAAAGAAAAAACCAATAATTACAAAATTTATTGATTGTCAATTATATTTCCAGACGATAATAATGAGAAAATTTTTAAAAATTGCATTTCAGTCGTATTTTAGAGGAAGCGTAATTCAAGTGATAAGGCCGACTGAGCCAACAATGGCGGATTCTGTAGCAGATGGCAAAGTCTGGCGTACTTTCCTAATCTAGAGCTTTACCCACAGGGCATCTTAGAGTTAGATGCATGTAAACGCGAGGCAATTTTGGATTAACTCAAGTCGATCCGGATCGAAACGTGCATGTAAACGTAGTGTATATGTAAACAGGATATTAATCCTCCCGAGGGAGGAAAGTAGCGGAAGCCCTGAGTTCATCTATTTTTACTTCATCATTTGCACTTTGAACCTCCCCCCTATTTTTTTTTAATAAAAAAATTGAGTTTTTCGAACATAATATTTAGAAAATATTAAAAAAAAATCCTATCATCTTTCTTTTCTCATCATTTTCGACCATATGTTGCCATAGTTCTAAAGACCGAAGTGACTGCCACCCCCATAACTCCGACCCCACTGGGACAATTTGACCCAAACTTCATAGTAATGTGAATTTTGCTTAGAGGAATCTGAATATCAAAATTCACTTCTGTACATATCTAAATACCATATAATCCTTTACACACCTAAATACCACATTGGTCCCTTCTAACTCCCACACCCGAAATTCCGACCCCACTGGGCCAATCAAAACCAAACAAAGTCGTGATTTTGGCCAAATTTACTGATTACATAAATTATCAATTGCCGAATTACTGCCAACCCCTCCAGTTGGATAATGATTTGTTTCGAATAAATATTAATGTTGAAATATTTACGTGCATATTTAGGAATGGTATTTTCTGATTTGTAAATAATTGTTTCATATGTCCTTAAATTGCTCCTATTTTTGATAGTTTATATATTATTACAGTTACCTGGGTATTTTGAAGAATTGTTTTTATTTTAATAATTAAATTTTATTGAGGTGTACAATTTGTATTTGGTTTCTATGCTTAAGTCTTCCTCAACCTTTACGTAAACATACGCTTTTGAACTCTTTTACGCGAAGTTACTTGTACACCTCAAGGTACAAGAGCTAAAACATACGGCAATGGACTGATTGCCGCCCGGCGCCGGCGTGATCTCCCCGCTTTCCTTTGCTCCTCGCGGGCTCTGAGTGTTATGCTGGTCAGCTAGTGGTTCGGGTTTTAGCAACCTCCTTGGAATTGGCGACGCGACCGGTTTGTTTGTTGTGAATACACTCCCGCGTTGGCAGCGCTACCGCTAAAAATAGCGCGCTATAGTGTGTGAGGAGTAGGGTGCCTGTAAGGAGAGTGATGACAACTCGAGCCGTCGGCCATGTTTTTCCCAACGATTGAATTAGCAGAGGTACAATTTACGATACTTTTCAACTTATTAAGAAGAAATGTAAAAATGGCTAATGCTAGTTAGCCTACCAAGCTTTTATTTGAATATTAGATAAAGTAGGTTAAAAAAAGAAGCACGTTAACGTTTTAATTTTTATAAAAAATGTGATTATTTGATCAGCTGATAGCAAGTTCGAGAATTGATTTTTTCTCCTTTTCAGCAAAAAGGGAAACTAAAAGCCAATAACTAACGAGATTATATTTAGCACATTTTACATTTATACAAAAAATAAAAATTTGACATCTATTGCAAATGATGAAAAAAAATTCTCAGTTATCGATGATTTATTTTAGGAAAAAATCTAGATTCACTTTTGTATTCTTTTTATCGTGGAATTGTTCTAACGTCACTTTCTCGAGTTTGCAAGTTGCGAATAAATTAAAAAATATGAACCAAAATTATAATAGTTACGTCTAGGAGGTAAAAGAGGCATAAAATTGGCAAAACTTTTCGCGCGAACAAAAAAGGCTCGTCATCAGGTCTCGTTGATCACTTCAAAGTCCAGCAATTAAATAACAACTGAAAAACTATATCTATTTTTGTCTGGAAACGATTTATTTACGCGATACAGCCAATTAAACCCGTGGCTCCAAATTACAGGAATTGTTCAAAGTGCCCGCCACCAGCTCGCACGCACGCTTCGGCTCGTTGCATGAGCGACCGTCTGATGTCATGGAAGAGTTCGTCGCCAGCATTACGAACGGTTTGGCATGCATTTTCAATTCGTTGTCGCAGATCCATAATGTTAGGAACTTCTGTGCTGTAGACGATCGTTTTCACATGACCCCACAGAAAAAAGTCCAAGGGATTAAGGTCGGGTGGTCTTGCAGGCCAGGCTACCGGTCCACCTCGACCTATCCACCGATTCGTGTATGCAGCATTAAGGTG
>JAHWFO010075036.1:0-35499 GCA_023313115.1 Rhysida immarginata | reverse complement strand
TCTTGATTTTGCTGGTTGGTCCAAACTTTTGGCCACCAGTGTACAAGTGGTACCTAGATAATGGGCTGATTATTACGAGTGGTACCTAGATAATGGGCTGATTATTACGAGTGGTACCTAGATAATGGGCTGATTATTAATAATGGTAAGACAAAGGTTATTTACCTTTACTAAGAAAATTAGACCTATTTTATTTTCTTATACTGTCAATGAGACTTTGATTGAAAGGGTTGAAGGTATTCGAGATTTGGGGGTATTCCTTGACCGTAAGCTAATTTTTGGTGACCATGTGGACAGATTGTGCAAGAACGCACTATTTAAATTAGGCGTGATTCGTAACCTGACCTCACGCTTTAAGTGTGGCAAATTTTTTATAAAATTATTTATTACCCTTATTATACCGGTTATTCGGTAAGGAATGATAATTTGGGGGTTTGCATCAAAGCATGTCAAGAATAGACTTCATAGAGTGTATAGTGTATTCGCAAAACTTTATTTTTACCGCTGTATTAGAATTGGTATTTACCCCTTTTCTCAGATCATGCAAGATTTGAACATTTGTGATTGTGTTGACATGTTTCATGCGGAGATTTTAAAATTTGTTGTTAATATCATTAATGGAAAGATTGATAGTCCTTTTTGTTTGGCTTACTTAAACTTTAATTGTAATACACGGTTTAGAAATCGAGAATCGTTTTATATTCAATTTTATAAATTTTATCTTATTTTAATCAATTACATAATGATAAGAGTAATTTTGATTGTTTTTTTTAATATTGCCCAGTTTTGATCTTTTATATAATTATATTATTTCATCAATAACTTCATTAATATTTACTTTTTTTTGGATTTGTCTTTGTTTTCGGTGCCTTGGTGAGGATTCCTATGTGGCACCGAGCTACCTTTATCCTTATCTTTGGTAGCAATAAATCAATCAATCAATCAATCAATCAATCTCTAGCTGCGTCATTTCACTGCGTTATTCTTTTATGGAATTCATAAATAATATTTATTAATTAAAAATAAAAAATAAATAAATAATAATTAACAAAATAATTAATAAATAATAAATAAAATCAAAATCAAAAGCTGACCTTTCGGATAGAGACTATCCTTTATCAAAGCAAAAAGGATAATACTCAAAAGGCAAATGCGAGGGGAGATCAAAAAGTAAGTTGCACTAACTCGCCTCAGGAGCGTGCTGTGTGTCGCAATCTTATGCAAAGCGGAGAAAGGGACATTAACTGCGCAGACGTCGGATAGGACGGTTGCTGTGGTTTCCCGTCGTGTTTTATGTGACTAGCGGGCTAAAAGCAATGGCGCGTCAACTGGATGTCCACTCCAAACTTGAATGTCCACTCGATGTCCACTCCAAATGTAAAGCAATTAAAGAGAAGCGCCGGGGGAAATTGAGCGCCGGTGTGATTTTGTTGCACGATAACGCCTCATCTCACAAAGCCCGCCAAACGTGCGAACTGCTGCAGCGATTCAAGTGGGAGGTTTGGCAACATCCTCCATACAGTTCCGACTTAGCGCCATGAAACTTTCATCTTTTTGGTAAGCTCAAAACGGAACTCGGAGGACAACGATTTTGAAACGATGAGGAGGTGAAAGTGGCTGTCACCGTGTGGTTACAAAACGCTGGAGGAGATTTCTATGCATCTGGAATGGAAAAGTTGGTTGATCGTTCGAATAAATGTTTAGGGTCTCTTGGGGACTATGTGGTAAAGTGAACCTACATTGTATGCTGCTATAGCTGTGTTGCTTTTGTATAGGTGGTGTAATAAATGGCCATACCGTGGAAGTGCAACAACTTACTTTTTGATCTCCCCTCGTAGAATATTAGAGAATTATCCTGAAGTTATAAATATAATAAGTTATAAATATAATTCTCTAATATTCTATTTACCTTTAATGAATTGGATAAAGGATAGTCTCTATCCAAAACGTCAGCTTTTTATTTATTATTATTATTATTATTATTATTATTATTATTATTATTTATATATTTATTTATGAATTGGGATCCACTACGTCCATCCAGGGCCTGTATGGACAGAGGCCGACGAGTTGGGTCCCTAGATGGACCTGGATTCAGGACTGCTGTATGATGGTCGCCCATCCAGTAACTAGCCGTGCCTGATGTAGCTTCACAGGAGTTGTGTTCAGTGTTCACATTAATAATTTATTATTCATTAATTAGTAGCGGGCCCGGCAATGCTTCGCGATTGCTCAATCTATAAATATAAAATAGCATGTCCTGATTGATTGACTGAATCATCATCGCCTAATCAAAAACCGCTGGAGCTATTATTATGAAATTTGGTCTGTAGTTATATTATATAACGTAGAGACTCGCTAATAAAGGATTTTACAAAATTATCTCCTAAGGGATAAATGTAAGTTTATATGAAATTCCGTCATTTTCTAGGTTAATCCTTGATTAAATCCATGTAAATTGACATATGGGACATTGGTAGGAAATTAAGAGGACGTGTTTCATGATTATTGGAAATTTACCCCTTGGGAAGGGTATTCTAATTAGCTTCAGGGGTTTCGGCTGAGCGATGATTGTAACAAATTACTTTCTGTAGCACAAAATTTATTTTTAATACCGAGAAAGGCCGCTGGCTGTATTTTAAATTTTGATATCGTTGCCTAACTCTACAACCCGAATGTACACACTCTGTGAGGGCACACTCTGCTGGATGGTCACTCACGAAAATTGTTCTGCATAATCTGTAGATAGCAAAGACTTTTTTTATTCCTTAAAATGTAATGTCCATTTACCGATAGAATGCACAGACACACACATATTTTTTTTATTTATATAGATCTATTTATTTACCTTTCTTATAAATACTCTTTATAATTATCCCCCTTAAAACGTGAATCATTAAGGCAAGCAACGTAACCGACAAAAAAGATGGTCAGGTGACTTTTAGGTGCAAGCATTAACTTCATCAACCATTTTTGACGCAACATACAAACACGACAAACTGAACGTTAAATCAAACAGAACCGGCTGATTGTTTGCAAATGCAAGCAAACGAACATAAAAAAGGCTCTTCCATATACAGGGTGCAACAAAAAGATAGGGAAATGGAATATCTGGAGAAATACACATTGGATTGAAAAAACACATAACACTGTTTAATATTTTCTAAAAAGCTACCCAATGATATAAAATTCTACCCCTATCCCCACCCCTATATTTAATGTATATTGAAAATTTAGGGTTTTTTAAATTCCGACTTCGGATTCCTTAAGATCATTAAAAAGTAGAATAAGAATGTCTCTAAGCCCACCCTTTCTTTGTCTTCATCGAAAAAATTAGGTTCAAAACTTTAAAAGTTCCACACATTCATGACTGTATCTCCCAAACGGATCAATTGATAAAATATCAGGAATAAAACATTTCTCAAAGTTTGGGTACAATCTCAAAATACCATTAAAACACGGGATCCTATTTAATATTTCAACGTTTCCCCCGCCCCCGCTCTCAAAAGGTGGAGATAGAGGGTCGGATTTGGTATCTGTCACAAGATTTGGAGGAGGATGATGTTACTTGCGTCCAAATCCCAGTTTGTGAAGGTGGAAATAGGCAGGCGAAAGATAGGAGGAGTAAGCAGACGATAAAAGATACAAGTCGGGAGAAAGGAGCGCCAGGCGTTGTTAATAAGAAGCGTAGAGAAATCAGAAAGAGAAGGCAGAAGATTGACGCAATAGCGGTCGTTAGGGAAGAGACGGGTAAAGAATGGACGACGAGAGATAGAAGTATAGTGGCTAGAAGAATAGTGTGGCAGCGAGCGTTCAAATCTGATTCCTCGAATGATGATGCCGCCAGATGGCAGCTACATCAACATAGTAGCTAAACATCCAGAGCTTTACATTAATAATGCTCCATTAATTTCTTTGTAAAATTTATAAATTTGATTTATTATTTCGTTTTCATTCCAGAACATTAAATAATATATCATTTTAATAATATTTCGACCCTCCCCCTTTTTGTTTTTAATTTAGAGATGATTTTGCAGTATTTTTTAATTTCAAATGATTTTATTCTTTTTCAGTTATCTTATAGAGAAATAAACGACCGTTTCACACCGAGTTATTTTCTTCATCTGGTTTTAATTTTGCAATAAAATAGCACTCCTTCCCTTCTTGCTGTTGCACTTTAAAATTTCATGAAACACTTTTCTGTCTAGATTTCTCATTTATTTTTTTTATGTTAAATCTAAGAAAATCAGAATAATTTTTAAAATTTCCTTATTTTTAAATAATGAAATGCAATCAAAACAGCTTTAAATACAAATTTATTATATATATTCCTTTTTTTAAATAATAAGAATTTTTTCAAAACTATTAACCTAAAATGTCTGATATTTAAATATTTTATCATCACATAAAAGAGCAATTTGGTTGTTATTCATGTGATAAATGAATTTTATATAAAAAAAGATATTCTCTTTGTATATCTATATATTTTTCAATATTGTGCATTCAACATATGAGACCTTCCGACTTACAGGGGCGAACGCCTCATTTCTTGAATTTTTTCTCCTGAAACATCTGTGAAAATTCATTTTTTATCATTTTGTGATAGTCAGCTGCGTACAGCATTATATTATTAGATTTTATGTTTCTATGTTTAATGATTAATTACTCAAAATTAGAGCAGATCTATGTTTAATGATTAATTACTCAAAATGTAATTTCTCTGGCTCAGAAGGGCTCATATTCCATGCTTTATCTTATTAGGGATGGATACCTTCATCCACCTCTGATCTTATATTTTAACTTATTTATAACGGCAGATATTTTTCATTTATTTTAACGTTAAAGAGTATTCTCAAGTTCTGTGGAAACAATTACCTAAAATATACTAAATTTTTATTAATAAACTTAAGTCACCCGTAATATAGCTGAAAAAACCCTCCTTCATCCTAAGATTTCCATCTCATCTCCCGGGTAACTCGCATCGATGTCGATTGCAGCGCCACCAAAATCATCCATATCATCAAATCGGGAATCAACCACGTAGCATTGCGAATAGTAGCCGTTGCCACACTATTCTTCTAGCCACTGTAATAGAAGTCCAGAGGAGAGAGCGCTGTGCGTCTTGAAGGAAAAGCATAAGGAAGAACGAGTTTGGAAAGGAATGAGGACGGAAGAAATTTGGAAGCGGTTGTGTCCAGGCTATCTTCCTAGGGACCCGGAGCCAAGAGGAACTTCAGAGCGGTCGCACGAACAGCAGGTTAGGCTTTTCGATAATTTTCGTTATAACGAAGCCACGAGTAAACCTCGCTGTCGTGTGTTCCGCGGGAAACGTGAAGTGATTTCCTCCCGGGAACCACAAGGGGAAGGTCAACTGGGGCCACGAGGCATTGACCGCGGGAATTTGGACTCGACCTTAGCTAAGGCGGCGGGTGAGAGCGGAGTTGGTCGTTTCACGCTCTCGGACCTCGCAAGCTCTGAAGATTGCGTTAGGCGTATAACGTATCAGGGAATAGACGACGAAGTGAGGCCTATTTCGTCGGCGGATGCGTTCGACGGTGCGAAGGTCGAAGATAGTGAGCGAGCGGTACATAGACTGGGCCTGCACGAGCCGACGACTTCGGCAGGGGATTTATCGTGCCAGGAAGGTGTTCCGAAAAAGGTTGTGGAGCCAGCGTGGGAGGCCTATCCGGAAGGCCGGCTTTCTCAGGGTAGTAGTAACGTAAGCGCGCCTACCACCGGTGAGCAGAGCGTAGCGCGTTGCGAGGCTCGTTCATTAAGCTGTCACAGTAAACATATTACAGTGCTGGAATTGCGGCGCGTAATTGTAGGCGTTACAATTAGTAATTTATCACTGTTTTGCTTTCATTCATTCCTGCCTGTTTTCTTGATTCCCTCAGGTGCACGGGTTGCCACACTTCTCCCCGTCAACTTTTCGTATATCTGGTTTCCAGCAATCCTCCCGCCAAAGGGATTGCGCGACGGGTTCTCCGTTGTTGACCAGCCACCAAAGACATACAATTCACGGGTGCTAAAGGATAGTTAGCCAGTGAAGAGCTTTCGTAAAGTCTTTTCAAGTTCTTGGACCGTGCTCAATCATAATTTTTGTTAGCCTGATGTATGGCATTAATTGTTAGATGATCGCGTTTCGTTAATTGTGTACTTTCTAATTAATTTTGCGCATCAATAGGAGGCTCCCAATAAGGGTGCCCTCATGATTATTATATTGTAATTTCTGTTAATTAGCCATTAAACAGATAAAATTTAAACTTTCAAATGCGTAACTTTGCCACTTTATTTATCACCCTACCTTATCCTCTTAGGTACGTTACAGTATCATTTAAAAATATTAAACACGTGTTTTTTTTGGGTTTTTTTTCCGATCCGATGTATATTTCTCCAGATATTCCATTGTCCTGGTCTTTTTGTTACACCCTTATGGAATGAGTTTCGTAAAGTCCTTTCATTGTGGGCGCTTACGTCGCAAAATAAACCTACAGTCAAAAGTTGATGTAATTAGCTTCAGCAATTTCGGCTCGGGTTGATGAACCAGTGAACAACCGGCTGAACAAACAGCCAATGCATTGCCTGTACGCGGGTGTTTACAAGAAGGTGCAGCGCCACAACGTGTTCTGTCGTGACACTTTCCAGATACGTGGCCTGCCCGTCCACCAGACATTAATCCATGTGACTTCTGGCTTTGGGGAACCCTGAAGGCTAGTGTTTATCATGGAGGCGTACGGACCTTGCCTGAAGTGAAAGCCAAAGTTGGTTGTTCACGGACGTACTGTGTTTTTGATTACGGCGCCACTTTTAACCATAGTGGCAACCGTATGCACTAAAAAAATTTCCATTGGAATTCTCTTCCCCGTGCTCTGAATAGCATTTACACAAACTTTCATCAATATCCGTTCAATAACGCGGTCTGCAACCCGCGCAGAAGTTTGGAACTTTAATTATAGCCACCCTGTATGTGAATTAAATAAATCAGTTGAAGTTCGATATTGAATCTAACCCAGCACTCTCCCCAGAAAATTTCATCAGTGTGTGGAAAGATAAATTAGCCTAGCGGACAACAGTTAAAACCAAATCAAAAATTTTATGCAGTGGTGTGCAGCTTTTCGTGTATTCATCCGGGCGGGCACCAAAATCAGCCAGCGGCTCGCCCCTTTAAAAGGTCCTAAGGAGAACCCGGCTAATCTAACCTAATCTTTCTGTCAAATTACATTCAAACCACTCTCTAAACACTCTAGGCGCTAATAAGAACAAACTGAAATTTTCAGCAAAATCGGTCGAGTGGTTTTTGAGTCTATAGGGCACACAGATATGAATATTGCCTTTTTTATAGATTTATTTATTTAATACTTTTTATAATTATCCCCCTTAAAACGTGAATCATTAAGGCAAGCAATGTAGACGACGAAAAAAGATGGTCAGGTCACTTTTCAGTGCCGGGGCCTGTCTTTATCGTCGGCTACGACAATTAATTTTATCCACCGTTGTTGGCGCAACACGCAAACCAATTGTTGAGGCAAACACGACGGGTTTATTGTTCGCACATGCAAGCAAAATAAACCTAAACAAAGTCTATTTCATACTAAATTCAAAAACAGCAGTGCTGTTTATCGGATTTCATTCAAACCACTCTCTAAACACTCCCAGCACTAATAAGAATAAACTGTGAAATTTTCAGCGAAATCGATCGAGTAGTTTTTGCGTCTATAGGGCACACACATATGAACATTGCCTTTTATTTATATAGATTTTGTTAATTATTATTTTATTTTTTTATTTTTAATAATTAACTATTATTTATTGTGTTCCAGGGTTTTTGTGTCTCATCATTTTCTAATATATATATCCGTTTACTGAATTCAAGCATACATTTCAGTATTTTTATTAATGGTTGGTAACACTAATTCGTGTTTCCTTTCATTAAGTAGCTGAAATGATTTAATCTAAAATCCAAAGTCCTCTCAGCATTTGTTTTTCCATTAAAAGATATATATAGGGTGTCCATGATTAAAAAAATCTATTACAAAGCTGCCTACAGGCAAAACCAGTCATCAAAAAAGTGAAATTTTGTGGAGGGCGTAATGAAGGATGGGCATTTGTTTCAACGAAAAAGAAAAGTAAGTTACGAATTTCGCAATCAGAGAGCGTTTTACGTTGAATACCTGTATTAAAAAGGTAAATTTCTGTGCCGTCACGTAGCAGCTGTTACCTACTGTATAGAACCGAGGAACATTCGCGGAGAAGTGTATGGCGCTCAAAATGACGTTACGTTTACGAGAATGCGCGTTGTTAGTGAAATTGTTTTACCGAAACAGTCATTCCGTAGTAGCTGCTCTTCAGAAATTTCGGACTTTCTCTTATCCCGTTCAAGATTTCATGAATGTGAAAAACCTTCGGAAAATGATAACGAAATTTGAAGAAACAGGATCACTGTCAGTTCTAGAACATAGTCATGATTATCCTTTACTGTAATATTAAAAAGTACTCATAATAACAAATAAAGCTTGGAAGATCAAAAAACCTCAGTAGGCTGCTAGATTAAAAATAGATGCAGTGGTTATTTAACATCTCAACACAGAAAGTGTAAAAGAGGAATTAGAAAATACAGATAGATACCGTAATTTTTGGGATATAATATATGATACGCAAAAAACAAATAATAATTTAAAAATCATCACTGGCATTATAAAATAGTGCACATAATTTTCCGTTTTTAATGTGAAAATTTCTAGGTTTACGTAAAAATTTAATGTGAATCATTAAAGTGAATCATCATACCAACTGCAAGTACTAAAGTATGGTGTGCAAAGCTCTAAGAAATTTAGTGTTAAAGGCGGAAACAGAAAGACAGTCTGTTAAAGATGCCAAAAGATAAGCCCACATTGCGAGGAAGGAAGTTTGCATTTCCTGATTTGTGGAAAAATGTGAAAAATTGGATGCAGATTACGGGATATAGATAGAGCTGCTACTACATTGCAAATAAGGACAAAAAAGCTAACTGAGGATCACGAGGAAGATGAATAAGGAAGGGGTAATGATCCTCAACAAAGAAGTGCCTACTGATATTTTGGTACTATTTTGTTCTAATAGTGACGACTTTGATTATGAAGGATTTCAATTGTAAATATAATTAATAATTTTTTATTTTGTAATATGATGTTCGTTTTTTTATTTACAATGCATTGGGTGCGCATGACACGCGAATGTTCATTATATATGGAAATCTTTTCCAAAAGCCCCCAAAAACTAGATGTGCATTAAACAAGGGTGCGCACTATATCCCGATTATTACAGTAGATACATAATAACTAGTAACATACAAATTGCGGAAACAGCTATTGTTAAAAGTTTAAAGCGTCCGACAGAAATTACGTGATACATCCTTATATACATCCAAAATAAAAATTAAGAATTATTCCATTCAAAAAATATAAAACATACGAGATCGGCATATAAACAAAACTTTTATTGCCCCTCATATTTTTATCTCCAAATTATTTTGTGCCTTTATTTTTAACTCTATAAATTTCATTATTTTTCCAAATTGCTAAGTTGGGATAGACATAGCTACAAGGATTTACCGATGAATAGAATACACACCACCAGTCCATCCTAGACAACAGACAAACAGCGACCAAAGGTAAAGCATATGGATAGTGGTGTTACTTACCAATTGTCTCTGGTTATGTCTGTTTATGGTTTTATGATTTCGTCTGCATATGAATTCATTCGACATGATGTCAACTTATACTTAACGAATTCCATAGATACCATCGACTAAAGCAGCGTATTCACTTGCATCGAACATAACCTTATCATTGGTGGCGACGAGATGAATCCAGAAGGAATGGACTCTCCGTCTAGCTCAAGTGACAAGACAAGTAAGTCCAAAATTGTTAATATTAAAGTGTTTCAATTATTTCCAGTAATTTATTAATATAAGAAATATTTTAAAATTCGGATCGTGGCTTATTTCTGGGATGTGTAATTCTTCGTTTAATCTAAAACAATTCATTAGAAGATCGTATGTCATTGGTGGGGGGGGGGGGGTGAACATCGTATCTCATTGGTGGTCGCCCATCTGTGCCTGGTGTTGTTTAACTTCCCTGAAGTTGTGTGTTCAGTGGAAGCTAACCAGGCCACGGCCTCCCCCCTGTGTCTAATTTTGCTTTGTCTAATGAAGACTTATGCGATTGTTCCGTGAAGCAGCATCAACAATGATGCAAGTCTTTCGCGCGGGAATACAATGTATCTTTTTTATTCTACAGAGTCCGCCAAAAAAATGTATACACACTTTAATAGATATCATCTGCAATATTTTCCGTAACAGCAAAATCGAAAGCTTACATCCCAATATTATTATATGTATTGAATGAAGACGATCCCGATAAAAAAGACCATAATTGCCACCTAGACATAGGAAATTACTGATAAGAGTTTGCTAGGAAATGGATACGAACAACTGTTCGCCGTATTCAAAAATATCTAAACGCTGATGATAATCACTTTGAACAGCTGTCGTAATTATAGAAGTCAAGAGGACTTATATTCATCGCTTGATGGCTGCATGAATTTAGTGTTACAACTTTTATATAGTTTTTTCTTTTGCTGAAGTGTGTATACATTTTTTGGCGGACTCCGTATACAGGGTGTTTTCAAATAGCGTGTACAACCTTGGGGGGGGGGGGGGGGGATGATAGAGGGATCAAATCTAAGCAACATTTACCTCTTTCATTTTTTTCTCTGGGGCATTGATTTTGAGATAAAAAATGTTGAAATCCTACCTGCAGGAAAAAGTTGTTTGGATTCTGTGGGGACACTAACAGATACTGGTATACGAAACACCAGTGGGATCCGATGAAGAGCTGGTACCAGAATCGCCATAGCTGCGGACCAGATTCGCGAAGAACCAGGTACAGTCAACCAAAGGAAATAATCCACACGAGTTTAATACTTGATATTACATTTCATGCTAATGTGTTGTTTTAATAGCTTTTTTAATTATAATTATTTAAATTTAATAATCTTAATAATGTTAACTCTAAATGTAATATTAAATTATTAAAAATAAATTAATATTGAAACGGTAAAACTTAGAGTAAAATTCAAGTGTGGATTATTTCCCTTAGATTACTGTACTTTTGAACTTTTTACGTCAGTCCATGCGGCAACGTTGTGAAGCTGTAACACCCACAAAAATTTTTGAACGCGCGCGAAAATTTTGTTGATGTTATATATGAGAATATTCTTTTCTATGGATCATGACGATGATTTACAAAGGAATTTTCGTTTTTCTTTAAGAGGACCCCGAGAATCAGAGGTGTTTCGACTTGGAAGGTATTGTTCTGCGATCTATAGGAATAACGAACTTGCATAAAAATAAAATAAAGAAATATAAAGAGGATGATTATAGAAAATGTAAAATTCTTAAATATAGGGCTAAAAACATAAATTATATTGTTAAGATAAAGGAAGTGTTTCGGGAACCGGCAGCCGGAGATGTGTCCGCTTTGATCGATGCCCGGCATTTCCGGTTGCGCATGCGCCGACGTTCCACGCGAAACGTGATTGAGAGTGAGGTTATACTAGGAAACTTTTAACTCCCATTCTACTGCCTGCAGGGGGCGATAAATCACTTTTGGCAGTAAATCACTGTGGATGGTAAATCACTGTGAACGGTAAATCACTGTGGGCATAAAAAGTTAACTACGTTCAATTTAGCAAACTTTTACCACTCTTGGCGCTTCGCGCCTCACGTCGGCCCTGCGGGCCTCATTCAGTGAGGCTCATTGGTCATTCTTTTCCGTTACTCGAACGCCTTCGGCGTTCTGTCTACGACGTCCTCCTCCGGAGGTAATAATTGATATATACCCCAACCTATTTGGTTACAGGGGGCAGATGGTTTCCCCTCGGTACATAACCGAGGCAGATGGTTTCAATGTGAACGGTACATAACTGTGGGAGTAAATCACTATGAGTGATAAATCACTGTGAGCGGTTAATCGCTGTAGGCAATAAATCATTTGAAAAGCATTTTAGTTATCGTTTCTTTGCTAAAGTTCCTCTATCAGAAGCCGCTTGTCCGTGTTGCTTTTATTGCGCTTTTGTTTCGCCTTCGACATCTTTTCTGTTACTGCCTAATTTACTCTGTGCTTTATTTTCGCGTAACCTTCTCACATTAAGTAGTGATGTAATACCAATGCTTAAACAATTCTTGGATCTTTTCCTTTGCTTACGCAAAATCTTGTCATTATATATGTCGTGCACAGTCAAATGAGCTGCAGCATTTGACAGAGGAGATGAAGATATCGTAAACGTTGATCCGTGGCAATTTGTTTTTTTCTGAGTTTATTATTTTATGGTAACATTGGGCGTTGCCCGAATGGATATAAATAGAAGAAACCCGAACAACTATGAAGCCCATGTTGAACTCGTCCTTATGTTGATATGCCTTATTCCCGCATCTTAAAGTGTTTCTGAAACAATTCAACTTGATCAAGTCATTTTCGCGTTAACTGAAAAAAATATACTAAAGTCAACTACAACAACATAAATGATATTAATAAGAAAATGGATGGAAAAATTCTGCGAGCTGGATTCGAACTAGAACCTCGACTGTCATGGTCGACGCCTCTCCTAATTGGGCCATCGCAGACACTTGAACAGCCATGCTGTGTTGTTTCAAACTTTCTGATGGTTTGGATAGAAGAAATTCACGATCTGTGAATCGGGTACCCGCCTCCCATTGGGTTTTCCATCTTGACAATTTGGTTGGCTTTAAAACACTCAGAGACAGCATGGCTGTACAAGCGTTTCCACGTAGGTGAATGATGTTCGGTTTCCTTGCAGTACATTAAACCAGTGAAATTAAATAATAATAATTATAAAGTGGAGATAATCTCCAAACATAGGTAACAATCTTTCGTTTGAAAAATTATTACCAGTGAGATTAATCGTTTCAGGAAAGAAGTCAAGTTCGAATCACTTTGGAAGATGCCATTTATTGTTTCTTAGCAATAGGCATAGGGAGGCATAATGAGTGACGTCAAACTGTTTTAATTGAAATCTGATTTTGAGCCTTTATTAGAAAAGTATTTCTTTATTATTAATAAATCAATGTATATTATAATTATTTTAGCACAATTGCACTATAATAATGAGAAAACTACACGAGGAAGTAAGCGATAAGTTGGCAAAGCACGCTCAACAATAAAATGGCGAATACACGAATAAAATCATTAGATGTTTTTCATAAAATAAACAACTAGTAGAAAATTAACTTTAAGTTGGCTGCAGATTTAACAAAATAATAATAGATAATGTATAAATCTATTATGGTTTTTCATATGGAGTAGCTACCAATCTTTCGAATTAAAATATCTTCTGAGTTTATGCTTAAAAAATAACGTATCGGCAAACAAAGTTATATTCTCACCTATAACGGGAAAGAATAATATATAGGTTACGTATTTACCAATACCGTATCTAATACATGAAAAAAGCATATATTTATGCAGTATATTACAGGGCAATTCAAAATGACGTCCGGCATTTCAAAATTTTACTATGCATTTATTTTATAACATAAACTAACAAGGTCGGGTTAAAATGCAGGAAAACTCAAATTTTTTTTGTCAAGACGATAGTCAATCTCATCCCAAACTCCTTTCAGCATGTCTGCTGTTACTAGTTCCGTAATTTTGCGTTTACAAAGACTTCTAGTTTCCAGAAATTTATCATACCACCACAGATTAAAAAATACACAGATATTTCACTTGTCCGAAATGTGGAAACCGGATTACGTCATCTTGATTGTAGCGCCTCTAGCGAAAGGAATGACACGGTCATGGGATTCCCTCAGAGATTCACTGGAATTTATGACTGACATGAGTGTAATTTACAAAGTTGTAGTCTGAAGAATGTCTGAGGAAGAAGGAAAAAAATGCTAGTCTCAGCATTTCTTCAAAATGTTGAGTTTTTTTTTTGTTTTTTTTATATTGAGGAGTTAGAATTACAATGACAGCCATCCAAGACCTGTACGGTCTATAACCGACGAGTTGAGACTTGGTGGGTGTCATAAGTTCAAATATACAGAATAAATACAAGTAGTTCGGTTAGTATATAATAAGTTAATTAAATAATGTAATAATTGAATAAGGAAATTCAAAAGAAAATTCAAAAAAAAAAAAAAAGTTCGAGGCATCGCCCAAATAGGTAGATTATAGATAAGATGATAACTATTTGAATTGACAATCTATCATAAAAAAAATTCTTAAAAAAGATTCAGAAAACAAATAACCAATTAAGAGTAATAATTATTATCTTGAACAATAAAAAGGTAAGTGAAATTATAAACTAATAAGTGAAAAGAACAAACAAATTTCTCATAATTAAGCTACACTATGTACGGACAATGGTATGTATAAACCTTTTTAATAATTTTCGAAATAATTGATATGAAGCTGTAGATCTAATTTCAAGGGGCAAAGAAGACCATATTTTTAAATCAGTGTAGGATACGCAACGTTGAAGATATCCCCGTTTTTTACAGCGGTAGACGAATGTCGGAAGCAGTTCTGGTTGAATAACTATGGAGATCTTGATTTTGGCTTATATTGAAGGGGGTAGTTATGATTAAATTACAATTTACTATTTTATATATAAAGGAAGAGATTTGCAGCTTGAATATTTGATTGATTGTTAGAATATGCAATTCACCAAATAGATGCGATATGATTTTCACGTATTGGATAAAATTCTCAAAAACCATTTTTGGAGTTTAAGATATGTTTTAAATCGAAAACTGTTGAAGAACCCCAAAAGATTATGCCGTAACATAAGGATGAGTGAATCCATGAATTGTAAAGAAGTAAAAGTATGTTACGAGGTAAATAATGAAGTCTAGAAATTATTCCTTGTTTTTTGTTAAGATTAGATATAAGTTGATCTATATGATGACTCCATGTAAGATCATGTGAAAGAATTAGACCCAAATATCTAATTGAATTCACTGGTTTTATTAGGTTATTATCATATAGAACAAACGGAGCTTCGGGGATGTCTTTCTTGTTTCGTTGATAAAAAACCATCAAGTTTGTTTTATCGATATTTACAATCAAGGAATTTATGTCGTTCCAATGTTTCAGAATCAAAAGAATTGAATTGATAGATGATAAGAGCTCTGTTAAATTAATATTAGAGAACAGTAAAGTAACATCATCATCATCAGCGTAAAAAAATGGGAAAAGTTGGCATTAACGCATTTGGGAGATCATTAACGAATAAGTTAAATAATAATGGGGATAGAATCGACCCTTGAGGGACACCCCGATTTCTTGATATAATTGATAAAGACTGGTTTGCATGAGACAAATAGTATTGCCTGTTAGTTAATAAGGTGGATAACCAAGATAGAGGTGGGCCACAAAGGTTATAAAATAATGATAATTTATCAAGCAAAAGGGAAATATGAATGTTGTCGAATGCTTTAGAGTAGTCAACAAAAATCAATTCAATTAGTTCAAAACAAGCGGTTTCGACATTTCTCTTAGGAACGAATCCGTGTTGATAAGGGTTAATAAGATTATTAGAAAAGATAACTTGGGATAACCGAATATAAAATAATTTCTCAAAAATCTTTGCAAAAACCGGGAGTGTGGCAATAGGACGGTAATTTGTATAGGTCTTAGGGTCCCCTTTTTTATAAATGGGATAAATTCTCGCCAATTTTAAATTAGAGGGATAAATACCAGATGATATTGAATAATTAAATATATAAGAAAGCGGATAAGCTAACGCTTGTTTGGAAAACATAATATCTGAACGAATTCCTAGAGGATCGGGTATGGGAGAAGACTTAGTTTGGGAAATAATTTTGGTAACTTCTGTTGGAGTAGTGGGTGTAGCAAAAAAGGAGGTAGAATTGTTAGGAAAAGAGTAAGAGTAACTGTTATTGGCTATCGGTGAAAAAAAAAAACAGATTCAGACGAAGAAGGAAGAAGAGCTGCAAGAAAATCAGTTAATGTCGAAGGATTGGGTGAGGTCGACTGTGAAAAAGGGGAATGGTATGATTTAGGAGTTTTAGTTATTTTGTTTAATTCACCCCATTTATTTTTACTAGAATATAAGCGCATAAATAAAGATTTGTAGTACTGAGTGGTTAATTTCGAATGGTTAATTTCGCTTTTAACAAAAATAGAGAACCTTTTGAATGTTCGTACTGATGAGGACGAAGAACTATGTCGAGTTTTGCGATATAATTCATTTTTCTTCTTGGTCAGTGTCATTATGTAAGGTGAAATCCAAGGTTTGTGAATGATAATATGAGTAGTAGTACTGTGGCAGGATTTATATGTGAAGTAACGATTATAACCTAATAGAAATTGCTTTAGAAAAAGAGAAAAGAGATGATCGGTATTTTTAGCATTTGAAAATAATAAGCACCAGTCTGTCATTAATAAGAAGGAATCAAAAATAATTAAACGTGCAAAAGGTTGCTGTTAAACCCGACCGATGTATCGGGTCTAAAAGTAGATTTAAAGACGAAGACGGCTTATTAAAATTAAGATTAAAATCACCTGTCAAAATTAATTTCATACCAGATAATTGTAAATCCATCAGTAGGGAAGTAATAAATGAGCAAAAAACCTGTAAGTGTCCGCTAGGAGGACAATAGATCATAATAATTATATATTTACCATTAATACTTGCGGTTAAAATTTCAAAATCCTTGGTAACTAATGAGAAAAGGTCTTAGATTTATATGTTTAAAGTTATAACTTTAAAGTGGAGATAAATTCCGCCTCCTCGTTTATTGGTACGATTAATCGAAATATTATTGTAACCTGGAATTGGTGGATTATCGTTTTCAGAATAGGTCCAGATTTCAGTAAAAGTGATAATGTTGGGATGTATGTCAATACTGTCTAGGGCAACGAGAGTAGAATTGAAATTAGATCTAATGCTTCTAATATTTAAGTAAAATATAGAGAAATGCTGATTTATATATGCTGAATGAATTCCCTTTAAAGAGGAATTCACTGAGTCAAGTGATAATGGTTGAAGAAAGCTCATGTTCTAGACATATAGAGTAATTTAGTAAAAAAGAAAGAAAAAAAAAAGGGGAAAAAATAGTAGTGGTAGTAGTAGTAGCAGCAGCAGCAGTAGTAATAATAACAATAATAATAGATATAAAAAATATTAAAAAAATAATTAAAAATGCAGAAAATAATAAAAAGTAATAATAGTGGAGGATTAATTTGGAGAACAAACTAATAATTAAAGTAATGAAGAAGGTAGAGAAGAAAAGAAAGGAAAAGAGAAAAAGATAGAAACAAAATTACAAAATTAGATCAGCAAAAGAAGATAAATCGGGAATATGAGTCAAAACAACGGGGAGCAGAGGAGAAATAGCAAGAAATAGAGAAATAAACTTAAAAAAATAAACATGAAAAAAATAATGTTTAAATTATGTACTAAAAATACAATTCATCTCAAAAGTGTCTAAATATCATCAAAGTGGATATAAGAATTAAGCACAAAATTACATAATTATAAAATCTAACAGAAAATAGTGTAGAATGATTGCAAAGATGAAATAGTAAATACTATAAGTAAAGATTTTTCAATTGAAAAATGGAAGGAAAAATTCTGCGACCCGGAATTACCCGTGCTTGGAGACGTATCTCCAGTTAATAATTATTATTATTCACTATAAGTAAAATTAAACCATAAAGTTTGCCATGAGGACAACTGGATAATATTAAAATAATAATTAAGAGACAATAAACTGTAATTTAAGATAATTTGATAAATAAACATTTTACGAGTAAATTAAATTTATGAGTAAAGTGGCTACTAGACATTAAAATAATATAACTAAATTACTTTGATAATTATAACAATCAGTGACTATTATCTAAGTTCTTGGGAGATGTTAGAAGGACAATTTTGCCGTGGGAATCTTTGGTGAAAATACGACCTCCAAAACTCCAGGCATTACGAGGGCCGAATCGAGATTTGGCCGTTCGCAAAAGCTGGTAACGGGCGATTGTTAGATCTTCTACGATGATTACATGTGAGTTGTTGAGATAGCGTCTATTTTTAAGTATAAGGTCTCGTATGTTTGAGTAAATGAATCGAACAATGATAGGGCGATTAGAACCAGATCGACGATCACCAAGCCGATGTGTTGAGCCGATGTCATCTTTTGTAATAGGTAAGCTTAAGTTAATTTTAATTAATTCAATAAATTTATCGGACAGGTTCTCCATCGGATCTTCCGGAATTCCAAAGACTCGAATATTTGATCGTCTTGAGTGTTGTTCAAAATCATCGAATTGTCGGATGATAGAATCAATTCGAGACGATTCATTAACATAAAGATTTGAATTAAGTTTAGTTACACTATTTTCAAGCGTTGTAAGCCGATCTTCAAACTGCTTTAATTTCTGAGCGGTAGCCTTCATTTTTTCCAGGAGGAGTTCAAGCTTGGAAGAAATTGCTGTAAAACGTGACTCTAGTTTTTCAAAAAAACGTATCAAAGATAATGCCAACTAAATAGTCAATCGATGAAGAATCCTGGAAATATGTTGTAATCGCTTTTTCTATTAGTGGAAGAAGCGAATCTTCGGAAGGTCGCTGGCTGGGCGAGTTCATCGGGGAAAGTTGGCGGGTCACGGTTGCATGTTTTGCATTTTGTAATTTATCTTGTTTAGGCTTTATTAATTAATTAAGATGAGACAAAGTAGAACTGGTAGATAAACTGTAACCTAGACCGTAATGAAACAAAGCTTGGACTAGTGTATATTCACTGCCCCAGTCGTCTTACGGAGCTCAGAAAAACACGTCTGCCATGATCGACGCCAAGGAATATAAAGTCTAAAAAAAAAAAGATAATGCCATAAAGTTTAAATGTTTTTTTTATTTATTTTATTTAATAGCAACAGTAAGCTATAAGATTTCATTATAACGTATAATAAGATTTCATTGTTTTGAAGAAGAAAAAATAAATCGCAATTCTATTGCAACATCAGTCAATCGAATTCAGCATAAAAATTAGTTTCTTGAGAAAACAAGTGTGGCTAATTACATTTCTTAAATCATTAGCAAGATTATTAAAATAATAAGCACCTGAAAAGTAAAAAGAAATTTTCCTCACTTGGTTTTTACACTAATGTATTTCTAACATTTTATCATTGCGTGTTTTTTTTTTAAATTAAAAGGTCCTTTGATCTATTAATAAAAAATGAATTTAAGAGCTACATCAAACGATAATAATATAATTTCCAAATGTTGAGATTAATATAAATGAGAACATTAATATAAAAACATTAACAAGGAAACACGCAAGCTTATAAAAATGCAACATTATATTTAAAATTTTATATGTAAGTGCTGTTTATTGTTAACTTAAGTAAAGTTGACGTTTAATAAAAAGTTTGTTGGATGTTAATGTGCAAATTATTACTATTTTTATGTTTTTTTTTATCTTATTTTTTGATTTTTTTCTTTTTAGTTGATCTATGATCGCTACCGTCACCTCGGTTTCCATAGGCTTTGTGTAAAGTAAAATATATGTGTATTTTTTAATCTGTGATACCACTTACGGATACTTTTGTCAATCTTTATGAAATTGGCTACGAAATGGTCGCTGGACTAAAATTATAAAGCTTGTTTTTGCAATATGCCTTTTCATTCAGCCGGCCAGGTGGCCGAGAGGGCTAGGGCGTAGGCTTTCTAGTTTTCGAGTCCGCCTGGCCGCGGGTTCGAATCCCGCCGTGGGCATGGATGTTTGTTTGTCCCGGGCTGCGTACTGTTATAACTTGTGTAAAAGGCGCAAAATGACCTTTGTAGTCGACGCCAAAATTTCTAGAACCCCCCCCCCTTTTCATTCACAGCCGCCATCTTTACTTTTTTCGCGACACTAGCGACACCACACCCTCCAATTGCAAGAAGGTTAAAATATTTGAGTTTTCATACATTTTAAACCGGTCTGGTTAGTTTATGTTATAAAATAAATGCATTGTAAAATTTTGAAACGCCGGACATCATTATGAATCACCCTGTATATGCTGTTTACTCTAGGGTATATCGCAATGCCTTTCATTATCTTATAAAATATAAGCATAATATATGGCGGCATGAGCAATTTCGATATCAAAATATTAGAGAATTTAAAAAGTAATAAGTAAAAATATCAATGTTTGAAATACAGAAAAATAAATAAATAAACTAAATAGATGAAAATAAGAAAGAAAATTCCACAGCCTGAATTCGAACCGGGAACCTTCGAAGAGCTATTTCATTCCTATTTTCATCAATAATTTAAACATCTGAAGTTTGGCGTAGGATAAGCCCTCATCGAATATTTTTGAGATATTCTTAAATTATTAATGCTTTGTTTTTAATAAGTTTGTTAAATATTTCATCTGCGAAATCTATCTTACTGAAATAAAAAGTAACGATTAATCTTTTTAGTTAAAAGTACTGTAATTCGCCCACACCAATCATTCGCCCTCATCCCTATTCCTACTCTGGACGGCCAAATCAATTTTAAGCTTCTACGATGTTCTTTCAAACGACTAGACTTTGTAACCGATTAACTTCGCTTAGATCAGCTTCTGCCAAGCAAGTGAAAACGCTTTTGGAATGACCTGTACATTTGTCTACGATGACCTAATTAGTAGAGGTGTCGACCATGACAGTCGAGATTCCTGGTTGGAATCCAGGTCGCAGAATTTTTTCATCCATTTTCTTATTAATAAGATATACCTGTTGTTAGAAGTTAGCTCCAGTTTAATTTTTTTATTTCTTACAACAACCTACTTCGTGCACAGAGCACTCAATCATTTCTTCCAATTTGCATGGCGCCTGATAAAATTTCCCTTATGACATTTCATTTTTTTTTTATCTCCAGTGCTATAAAGAGTTGATGCGATTGTCTAAATTTTGTTTTTCTTAATTACATTAGTCAACACACATTTTGTGACTAAGACCACATAAAGTGTTCTTTGTAGTAATTTGTAGGTAGAATCCGAATCTGCTTTTAGATTTTTTCTATCACGACACGTTTCCAAGTTATGAACTTTGAGACTTCTATGTTAAAGTAATGGGTGGGAAAAGAACTCTCTGCAGTGTTAAACTCTCCATATTTTGGGGCCGCAAGGAAATTTATCTGGCCCCAAACACTGAATGATTTAAAAATGTTTCATTGTAAAACAAGAAAGCTGTGCGTGCTAGATAAATTTAAAAATTATATTCGTAATCAGCAGAAAAAAATACTACCAAAAATCACCCACTTTCTTTTTTTGTCACAAGAAAAATCTTAAATTTTGTTGGCCAGTGTTATTAATTAGAGAATTTATGAGCCTTGATATGTCTAATCATATTTCTAATTTGGATATTAGTTTTTTATTATCAAGAACTTGTACATACTATTGTTATCTACGGATATCTTATTTGTTTCATAAAGGTGATGAACATGGTGTAGATACGCAGGAATCCAAAACAGACGAAGGCAAAAATTTAAACCCTCAAATGAAAGGTAAATTAAAACAATTTCAAGTTAAATATTTAACTTTAAGCAAACCAACGTGTGTTTTTACTTGTTAAAAATGAAATAAACAATTTCACATTCTTAAGGGGATGTAAATCTCATGCCTTACTGACTTCATTTATTTAATTACCTAAATTTATTTGTCTTCAGATGAATTCAAGAAACCGATGAAAGCTTCAGACGATACCAATATTTTTCGTAGAGACGACGGCGATTATGGCAACTTTCAATCTGATGTTGAAGGTAGAATAACTTATAATTGACAACATTTCTGTTAATTAGTATTCAGGTTAACAAGGCTCCGCTATATATTTAGTTGCACAAATTTAAAATGTATATAAATGTTTATCGACAGTACTGAATGGAAAAGGAGAATCCCGGGAAGGGTTAATTCCAACTGTCTTGACAGCAAAATCCTCTAGCTGAACACCAAGGTCATTCCACCAAGGAAGACCTTGTGTTCACCTGAGAAATTTACAGTAGAGAGACTTGGCAATAAGGTCGAATTCCTGTAACCAGTTGAAAATCAAGTTGGTAGTTTTTGTCAGAGGGCGCTATAATTCTTCCGGTGCGTTAAGCCTCGTTTTTACTTTTGTGAAATTATCCTGTGTGAAAATCCAGCAACCCATAAAGGGAACACAAACATTGTAGGAACTTTGCAGGCTGTCGTAAATAAAATAATAAACAAAGATTTGTAACTGGAAAAGCGTCACAAGGGTCGTGTTCATAAACGAGAACTGTCGGAGGAACTGCCGGAGGCTCTATGAGATACAACAAACCCCGCGCGATTTTCTACCACCCACGTGGAGAGAATACATATCATAAATGGTCCAAGAAATGTAAGGAAAGTTTTTCAAAAGGATTTATGGTGATTGCGGGAAACTCGTACAACAGTAAGTTCACAACCAGAAGAGTGAACAGGAAGGCTTTGGTTAATTCCTTTTGCTATCAGCAGCATGTTCTCAGTATAGCCCCTACATTGTATGTAGAGGACAATGCCTCCAGCCATACGTGTAACTCGACCATTCAAATTATTTTGGATTTGGAAGATGAAACTGGAATTCACGTTATACCCTTTCAAGACATCTCTGTCAAAACGCCATCAAACAATCATTCAGGGTCTCTGGAAAGTCTGTTGTAACGGGTGTTCTTTTCTTGTCTGAAAAGGCCAGCCTATAAGACTACTGCAACAATATTTTATTTTATTTGTTTTATTTTGCAATAGGGATCCTACTTATCTTGTTCACCAATCATTATTAAAATTCCACTCGTTCTTATGTTTCAAATAGGAGCGTCCTTATACAATAAACCACCTGAATTAGTCAATTTCAGATCCGCTCATAATCAAGAACAAGCTGTAGTAAACTTAGTGATTCAGTATTATATCGAAGCGTTCTAGCGGTTTTCTTGTCGAATCCGCTGTGTTTACTGCCATTCGTTTTCTCACTGAGTAATTCCTTCGAGTTCACCGTTGCATGCGTTGTCCCACGGTCCTTCCACTCGTTCCCGATCGACAGATGCCTAACGTCGCAGCTCACAGTCTTCAATTTGATGTCCCGTGAGTATCAGTTTGTCGTGCTCAGTCATACTTGATTCAATAAGGAGCAAATTCTCACTTGCATACCCTCCACTATGCATGTGCAGGACATTCTCATGGCTTTTTATTGACAAAAAGCTTTAAGTTAGTTTTAAGTTACTAGCCTTAATATTTAACTGTGTGCAGGAGAGTCATTAAAATGTCTTCGTCCATTTTATCGTGTTGTCATCTCTCCAGTTAACGAACTTTCTCTTCCCGCCTAAAGTTTCAACCAATGAGAGCGTATTTTGTCTCCCCAATTCCATCCTGAGTTTTCCCCTCTCAAGCGTCGGTGTCCACTGCAGACGGTAACCATGGCAAACCCATTCTTTTTCTCTCCAACAATGGTCACGTTTCACGATTCTGGCAGTTGCCATGCGAAACGTGCACACTGAGAGAAATTTGCCCCGAGTCGGGATAAACATAAAAAACTTAAATTAAACCCTTAATATAACACCAAATAAATTATACAAACTAGTATTTGAAGTGATATTTACAGTGCGTCGCAAAAGTTTAGGCAAAATCATTTTTTTTCACGGCAAACACGCTTATTATACTAAACGTGAAATTGTCTTTTATAATACTTAAGAATAAAACATACTAATTCCATACACGGAGTTTTTAATACATAGCTTGCGTATTTCGTACAAGAATGACAAACAAATAAAGAATGACATGGTTTTTACGTCTCAAAAATGTAGGCAAAGAAACGTATTTGGATTTTTATCTCAACATTAACGAGAAATTATGTTTCCATTGGCTTTAATTACTTGGAAGACACGATTACTCATCGAACCAATCAAATTTGGGTCCATACGAGATTGTATTGTACCAACAATCAGAAATCGCGTCCTTCATTTCATTTACAGATGAGTATTGCTTTCCACCAGCATAAATTTGCCTAGATATAATCCCCCAGAGATTTTCAATGTGATTCAGGTCTGGGTTTCTTGCAGGCCACTTCAGGTCACGAATCCCATGCTGCTGGAACCATCATTTCGTGGACTTTGCGCTATGGATCGGTGCATGGCTGTGCTTCATGATGAGAAACATTAAGATTAATATAAATGTGAGAAACATTAAAAAACAAAAGACAATAGATCAATCAACAACAAATCTAATTAATATCAAACGTATTATAGACATAATTAGCATCATAAAGAAGAAAAATTACTAAAAAAATCACTGCCATAAGAACGGACAAATATTACTAATAAACCCAAACCAACTCTTCCCTCACATACAGAAAAACCTAAAAAAATTATTAAAACTATACCCTCCTCCAAAAGTCTTAAAAATGTTAAATATAGTAAAGAGTATAAACCTTGCTAGACCTTTGTAAATTCCAAATACAGAACGCTGTATAATTAAAGCAATATCTTTAACTGAATGCCCTGTTGCTTTTAGCATCCAGATTTTCGCCTCTTCATCAGTAGCGAATTGCTTGTTACGAGAGCTAGCATGCTCGTAGCTGGCATGATTATGAATCAGTTTAACAAGAAATACAGTCTAATTTGAATATTTTTACATGTTTTATACTAATTTGCATGGCTCTCCATTCTGAATGGGGAGTCACGGTTATTGCCTAAACTTTTGAGACAAGAAAAATGTTGGGTTCTTCATTTGTCATCTTTGAAACTGTGTATTTAAAACTCCGTGTAGGGAATTAGTTTGTTTCATTTTTAGATATTATAATAAATTCACATATATAATGATAAACGTGTTTGCCATGAAAAAAATGGTTTTGCCTAAGTTTTGCGACGCATTGTAATAATAATGTCATACTGCAAACAGGAATGGAACAACATCAGCTTCGCCGTTCTGCAGACATTTCTTCTACAGTGGAAGAAACGGTGCAGGACACTAGTCCACAACAAAGGATCACCTAAAAAAACCACGATCGTTGGTGGAGAAAGGAGTTTTCTTCGTAAACTTTCTTCTAAAAATTGTTACCATAGATCGTAATCAACTTTCTGTATTCAAGATGTTTTTATTACTACCTTTATTAAAAAAAATTTAATTTTGTTTTTATATTTTATTTATCATTTCAGAAGCCATAGGAGATATAACCAGCTCTATAAATAACGATGAGCGTTGGAAATTCGCGCAAAATTTTGGTTTCGAACAATCAACAGTGGATGAATTAAAGTGGAAGAGGAATGTTCATTCAGGAACGCAAGAACGTTGGACGATATTAAGTAACCTGCCGGATGGAATATTTCTCAAGCAAATGGCAGAGGCTCTTCAAAAAATCGAAAGGAAAGATCTCGCAGAAAAAGGTGAGTTAAACAAGAATCTATGAAAATTTAAAGTAATCACCTCGAATTCGTCATCCATACGCCCTCTCTAAAAATAAAGAATTTTTTAAAACAGTCAAACGTGTAAGGAATATATTAAACTTACATAATTGCTATAAAAAACGACCAGTTCAGTAATTCGTTAAAGAACTTGTGAATACAATATTTTATAGCTTATTTTTTTCTATCAATACAGAAAATTTCTTTCTATTGTAGTTTGGAAGATAAACGAAGTGGAAGTGAAAAAAATACTCAAAGGTAAACGAATGAGAAATATATAATGAGAAAAATATAATGATAGCATATAAACAATACTAAACGCTATTATCATGTTTAAAACAGTATTTAGCCAAATATACTTTTCAGTTTTCTTTCTAAAAAATATTCTTATTTATCCAACTGCTCTATGAATTTTCTTTAATTTTTGAATTTATTTATTTATTTATTTATTTATTTATTTATTTATTTAATCTACTTATAAAAAGTTACCTAACCGGGGCCTGTATGGCCAAGAGGCCGACATAATAGGTCCCCGGCAGGTATTTATTTATTTATTTATTTATTTACTTTTCAAACCCGCTTATCCGCTAGGGTCGCGGGGGCAGCAGCCCTATGGAAGATCTCCAGCGATCGCGATCTTCCCCCATCAGGCACATGTCCTCCCAGGTTGTCACAACTAAACCACTGCGCAGAGCAAATTAACTGTTTAATGTACAAGAGGGAAAGAGCAGGAGACAAATTTTATTTGATTTAAATTTATATTTAATTTCTGAGAGATAGGTGGAACTGGAGATACACCAGGTCCTACATATATAATTAAATAATTGAATATCTCTCCTTGATTAAATATTAGGAATGAAGCCTCTGGCTTCCTAATTAGAATAGCTAATTGATTAATTTTGAATCACAACCGTTCCAAGTAATACTAACAACTTCAGCCATCTGGGTATTAATGATCAGGGTCTCAATTGAAAGCTTAACGAATAATATATGAGAGGCTTGCTTGGTCGACAAACGGAGACAGTCTTCTACTTGGGGGAATTGATAAATCCGCACCACTTAATCTATCTTCGTAAGGGCCTTGATCGATTCAGTTTGCTGAGCAAACCCACCGGGACGAAAGTAGGCTTGCGTATAGTACCTGATAATGGCTATCGTAGACACAGAGCACGGCAACCTTTTAGGGTAAAGCTTCTCGTAGGTGGGAGCAAAAGACGCAAAACTGCCTACCGAGCGCGGCCGTACGACTAGGGCCCTTTCGATACTACCTAGCGCTAAAGGCACGCTATTATTGCGACTTAGCTCCTCTCTCTCCCACTTTTGAAGTGGAGAGGCAAATGGTATTGCCTCCACGGAATTAAGATCTAAAAAGATCTTACAGGTGGCATTATGCTACACCAAACATAAAAAACTTAAACACCTCTAACGAGGCAACATGAACTTGGCCCACAGCTTTCGCTGGTCGGAAGCGAACTCCCGACACCTACCCGCTTTGGCCACCCGGGTAGGCACATACCCACCAGAAAATAAATCCTCTGTCTCACACGGGAGCGAAGAATTTAATTCCAATGAATTGACTTCCTGACTGCAATGGCTGGCTCCGTCTATTTGGGAAGGATCAGCAGGGCTATGAGTACTTGAAGTAACGAAGTCACTAGACGAATCCTCTAGAACAACTACGCCGTTCACAGATACACTATCGTAGTCTAAGGGATTGGGTCCGTATGTCCTTTCAATATTCAATTCATTTATCGGGTCGTTGACCTGTACCATCGACAATATGTCAATATTCGCACTAACCTTATTGTCCGCAATGATTCCACTTAGTGCTAATTCTTTAAGCAACGTGGCATCTTTTAACTGCTTCACTCGAGGAGAATGGCATTTATGTGTTTTACTCGAATGAAACGTCCGTGTAGAAAATATCTGATAATTCTTAATGTGTTTTACAAGGCCGATAGCACCAACCGCCGGGGAATTGGAAATTGAAACGTTACGCTTACCAGGAATGTAGAGGTCGTATCTATTCCGTACTGCTCGTCCGTGGTGCCGAGGTTTCTCGCCGTTGACTTCAGTCCTTATTTCTCCTCTCCAATCGTTCCGTATATTCCCGTCGTAATTTCGCTCCGTCTGCTCCACATTCCTTGCTAGCGGGTCGCTCGTAACTTCGTCCAAATTCGTGGTTGAAACGTGCTTACGGAATTTCCACAGGCATTTTCATTTTCGCTGCCTAGAGCCTCCTTCGTTCCATCCTCTCTCTTTCGTTCCTAATTTCTTCTCCCTTGTTCTCGAACAATCTTTTTTTTCCAGTTTCATTTCCACTCTTTTCCACCAATGGGGAGGTGAGATGATCTTTCTCCTCCGACCTCTTCCATTCTCTTTCAAGGGGCCGGCTTTTTCTTTACATTATCTTGCTCGGTTCTCTCTACTTCGTCCGTTGTCTCCTCATTGGCACTTTCCAATGACGCCACTAACTGAGGAGACTTCTTTATTTATTCCCGAAGATGAGGTCACATTTTCCCGCCGCTAAACCCGCGACGAAAAACTCGCTTTTTCGTTTGCGGCTTTTTCTTATCTTGATCTGTTCGCTCTTCTTCTTTCTTCCGACTTGTCCTCCGTCGCTTCCTCGGTCTAATCATTCGTAAATGGAGCAGATCGCAGCTTCCGACTTCATCTTTTCCCGGCTCTCTCTTCCTTCCCCTCTTTCATCGTTTCCATATTCCTTTTCGTACTGTTTTTCCTTCCTGTAGAGAAAAACCCTTAGAAACTACATTTTCACTAGTATTTCTTTTAGAAAACACTGGCTTATGGCTATAATTAATTTTTCGCCTTAACTCTTCTCTCTTCCTTAACGCTTTACTTCTATGACTATCCTCTAAATGATTATCTGAACGATCGTCATAATCTTTGTTCAAAACCTCTGAAGAGCTTAATTTCCTATAAACCCTACCTTTATATTTTTTCTGCTTCCCTCTCTCTTGATTCTGAGCTTCTTGAAGCGAATAATCATCTTCAACCCTATGGTTTGCTTTTCCTGCTTTATCACTGGCGCTTTTTTCTGGCTTGAAAACATTCTTATTATCTATACGCATGTTATTAATCTTCTTTTTACCATCTTCGATCAACTTCCTTTCCAGTTTTTCTATTTTAACTTGTAATTCATAAATTACTTCCATTAATATTTCCATTTTGCCTTCCTGTTTCTTAACAGTATCGGCTAACTTGTTTATGTCATTAGCCCGCTCTATGGTTACGCTAATCCATCTTTCCTTCTATATCTTCCTGTCCCTGATAAATTGTCGCTGACTTCCTTTACTCTTTGACTTGCATCGTTTTCTAGCAAGTGCTGATCCACTTTTCTATTTAAAGCGCTAAATATTTTTTCGTCTTTGCTTTCATACTCTACTACTTTCGGAGAGATTTGACTACCTTCATTCCTCTGAAGGCTTGCGATTTCCGCTTCCTCATTTCTCGAGATTTGCTTTAGTCTTGAGGGCTTCGTTAACTGACCTCTCATTTCTAGATTCCTCGGGATTAACCGATCGTTAACCTCAAATGGAAGCACTCGGTCCACATTAACCAATAGCCCTGTATTTATACCAGTTATATTTATTTTCCCTGGCTCCAAATGACTGCCCACTTTTCTATCTTTTTATGGCTGCGGAAAGCATCCTTTATAATTAACGCCCCCAACTGTTTATGTAACCTGGGTGGCTGCCGGAATTGAATTTAAAGCTTCTGCCATACACTTATAAAATGTTTCGTCATCTATCAACTCCTTTGCGTGAGCCACCAATAACGAGACGGATTGACGTATTTTCTTTTCAATTCTTGTTTCTTTCATCATCCTCTTATAATGTTCTATTAGCTCAGCTCTTTTTTCTCCTTATCTTCTACTTCAGGCCGTTTATTTCCTACGTTCACAAGGCTAACATTTGCCTCGGCTTCTCCTTGACTTTTATCAGGATACTTTTCATTATTTGTTATAGGAACTTCTACATACTCCATTTGCTTAGCAGCTAATTTTTCCTCTTTTAATTTATCAAATCTATCGTCTACTTCTATTTTATCCTTCTTCTTAGGCATTTTAATCTCTACTTCATCTTTTATTAACTGCATATTTACGTCACCTTCCGTTATTTTTATATTACTAATTTCTAGTATCTATTTTCTAACGGCACTATCTTCGTATTAGGGCCCAATTTTGTCTTTTTGCGTTTTTTATGTTTTACTTTTTTACCCGGTTTAATCTCTAGATCTGAGCTACTTCTCGCATCATATTCCCCATTCTCATGTTCATTTTTAACTTTAAAATTTAACTGAGATGGTTTTACTAAGGCAACACTAATTTGGGTTATTTCATAGTCCTCTTCACTATTCTCACTGAACCCCTGTCCTTCCTGCCAATTTTCTTCCTTCATTAATTTCTCCGTCTCCTTCAAAATAATAAGTCTTCATTTATTATTTTCTCTTTTACCTCATCGGAGAAATTTTCTAGATAAACTTTTATTTTCTTTTGCTCATTCCATCCTTCTATTCCTTCGAGTAACTAGCTAAATTTGCCTCTATACTGTCTTATTGACTCAAGCCCCTCTTCGCCGAATCTTAGCTTGCCTATCTGACTCCTAAGTTGCTCCTGCTCCATAATCAAAACTTAATCTATGGTCTTACCGACGCCGCTGTTCTTCTGATTCTGGCAGACCTTTTACTTCTTGAAATGGCTTGACCTTCTGAAGTTCAATCGTCTTTATAGCTCCGCACTCATCCAATGCTTGAAATGCTACGCCGTGACGATAAACTATATTGGTGGCAATAAAAATTCAACATTAGTGATGAACTTAAATATTCTAGCAGAAATTTTTACTTTTAAAAAGTCTCGCACTGGAATTTTTTTTTGAATGACTACTGGGCCAACGAGGCCATGTTCTGCACCGTCATCTGGTACCAAGCTCCGCCCTCCTCCTGTCACAACTAAACCACTGAGCAGAGCAAATTAACTATTTAGTGTACAGGAGGGAAAGGCAGGAGACAAATTTTAGTTGATTTAAATTTATATTTAATTTCTGAGAGATAGGTGGAGCTGGAGATAGACCAGCTCCTACATATATAATTAAATAATTGAATTTCTCTCCTTGATTAAATATTAGGAATGAAGCCTCTGGCTTCTTAATTAGAATAGCTAATTGATTAATTCTGAATCACAACAGTTCCAATTAATACTAACAACTTCAGCCATCTGGGTATTAATGATCAGGGTCTCAATTGAAAGCTTAACGAATAATATATGAGAGGCTTGCTTGGTCGACAAACGGAGACAGTCTTCTACTTGGGGGAATTGATAAATCCGCACCACTTAATCTATTTTCGTAAGTGCCTTGATCGCTTCAGTGTGCTGAACAAACCCACCGGGACGAAATAGGCTTGCATATAGTAACTGCTAATGCCTACCGTAGACACAGAGCACGACAACCTCTTAAGGTAAAGCTTCTCGTAGGTGGCAGCAAAAGACGCAAAACTACCTACCGAGCGCGGCAGTACAACTAGGGCCCTGTCGATACTACCTAACGCTAAAGGCACGCTATTATTGCCACTTGGCTTCTCTCTCTCTCCCACTTTTGAAGTGGAGAGGCAGATGGTATTGCCTCCACGGAATTAAGATCTTAAAAGATCTTACAGGTGGCATTATGCTACACCCAACATAAAAAAACTTAAACACCTCTAACGAGGCAACATGAACTTGGCCGACAGTTTTCGCTAGTCGGAAGCTAACTCCCGACAACTACCCGCTTTGGCCACCCGGGTAGGCACAAACCCACCAGAAAATAAATCTCTCTCTCCGACTGTTGTATGTGGGTGCCCAAGCGCCGGCTTGATCACACACGGGATGCACATAAGCTGACAATAGTGCATCAAGGGCACATGTCGTCTTACACTATAGGTTGCATTCTGTTCTATATTGCTGACTTGATATTACACCTGCTATAGCAGAGCAAACGCTTTAAAATTCTAAGTTAATCCAAGATGTTAAGATGTTCAGAGAGTGCAGAGCTTTGCACGTTTAAGGCAGAAAAACAAACAACAGAATAGTTGAACTACAAAACAAAAAATCATAGGCTGAGGTCTAAGGATCTTGGAAATCTAAAACAAAAACCACTGCACGCCTTGTTCAGTGAGCAGAGCTTCCCTGAGCTCGCATAACGCCTCCAAAAAATCTTGGAGGACAACCTAAGATATTAGTTCAAAAGAAGGAATCGAATGTAAGAGTGGGCATTTCTCCAGACCACCTCACACGGAACAAATAAACCTTAATACGTAAAATTCTTGCTTCCTAAAGTTCTCTGTTTACAAAACCAATGGGAATCATCAAATCAAACGGGAGAGCCTTGCCCGTTACTTCATCTAACAAAAACCTTATCATGTGATAAGATATATAAGGTAATTCATTGTGCCTTTTAAGTGCTGCCCAACACCTCGAGGCAAATTTGCAATGAAAAAAAATATGACGAACAGTTTCATGGACCCTGCACTCCCCACACAACTCTGAATCGGACAAACCCCACCAATGTATTTTTCGCAGAGTAAAAAACCCTTCATGCAGGAGTCGCCACTGAGTGTCAAACCACCGATAATTGGATCTGATTGTATAAATTAATTCAAATACCTTAGACCACTTCGAATTTGGAAAAATTTGCACAAACTCAAGGTCCGGTGCAACCTGTGACTTTTTCACAAACCAAACCTTCTTGAGGCAGCCCAACTGTGCTGGGTCGACTAGTTCCAAATCTTGCAAAACTCGAGTAAAAAGAGCCTTCGGAGAGAAATAAAATGCCGATGAGTCTGAATACACTGCATGACAGGCGCTGAGTAAAGACGGAAGACTGTACGAACGGAAAAACCCATCCAAATGCAGCGCAACCAGAGGAGCCCACCTAGGCGGAGGATGCTCAAAAAACGTAACGAAGATCCCAAAAACAAAAGCAGCGATTTGATTATAAATGACTGTGACGCCAATACCGCCTCTCTTCCGCGGCAAGCAAAGCAAGTGGTCAGACACTGGATGCCTATTAATTTGAGGTCCCCAGAAAAATTTTACAAACTCTTTCTGTAGTACCTTCAGGTCTGCCATCAAAGGCATAGAAAAAAGACACCGATAAGTAATCAAGGGGATAAGAATGCACTTTCAAGTAAGTCGCTCGGATAGCCATGGATACCGGAAAACGGAAGGATCTCACCATTTTTTGCCTACACTAAGCTGCAATCGCACCCCATTGAAGGGTATCCACCGCAGGATTAAAGGAAAACACATGGCCCAGAGCTTTAATAGAATGGCCCCACGACAAAGGAAAACTCCTCAAGAAATCCTGAGACCAATTCCCTACGGCAATACCTTTAGACTTGGACAAATTTAACGTCGAGCCAGTTGACGAACTAAACGAAGTGAAAGCATTGTAGAGAACCCCCAGAGCATATGCATCTACCGCTATCAAAACGATATCATCCGCATACGCCAAAAACAATTTTCAACGAGATGAACGGAAGCGTATAGCCCTCAATCCCAGGGTGACGGTTAATGAATTTCAAAAGAGGCTCAATATAAAGCACATAAAGGAGAGGCGAAAGCGGGCAGCCTTGACGGACGCCCTTCTGCAACGGAAAAACCTCCGACGTCCTGCCGTTAACTGAGACAAATGATTCGCATGGCGCATACATAGACTGCAAAAGCGAGGCAAATTTATTAAAACCGAGATGACGAAAGATACTAAACAGAAATTCATGATTTACCTTATCAAATGCTTTTTCTTGGTCCAAACTCAAGACAGCCAATGACTGCTTACGCAAAAGAGCTTCTTCGATAATACACCGCAAAAACACAAGATTGTCCGTCATACGCCGACCTGGGATGGAGCAGGTTTGACCAGGATCAATGCACTCCGACACGACCAACTTTAACCGCGACTGCAAGACCCCAGTAAAGATCTTGTAGTCTGCATTCAATAACGTTATTGGCCGCCAATGAGAAACCAACGACGAGGAAGCACATTTGGGAAGTAAGATAATCTTACCAACCGTGAAAGCTGCATTAATGCTAGACGGAACTGCCAATATAGAGTTATAAACCCTTGTCAAAAAGTCCCCAATCACCGATCAAGATCTTGCATAAAATTCATATGTAAAACCGTCCACTCCAGGGCTAGATGCATATTTCCTACCAGACGCAATGTAAGATAGAACCTCCTGTTTTGAGAACCTTCTTGTTAAAACAGAATTCTCCGATTGGGGAAGAACAGGAAGCAGACGAATCCATTCACGAGTTTCATCCGACAGACAAAGCGGCGAAGAGAATAGATCTTTATAAAAAGCATGAAAGACAGAAATAACATCGCCCTCTTCATAAACAGGTTGACCATCTGAGTAAACATGCGAAACGAGACGCGCAGAAGCCCTAGAGCGCTCCTCCCCAAACGCATTAGAAGAGGCCTGGACAACCTCTTTTATCCACGTTGCTTTGGCATGAATGGCTGCCCCAGCAGCTTTCCGTACACAGAGAGCGTTAATTTCCGACCGTATCTGCCTAATATCCCGGATGTATTCTCCTCGTAGAGTAGAACGCTTCGGCGTACCAAGGATCTGGATCAACCGCTTAATGTGATGACGCTGCCTCCTCGCGGCAGCAATACCTAGTCTTCTAAAGAACTTCTTAAGTCTTAATTTAATTACATGCCATGATTCCAATGTAGGGACCAGAGGTGAAGCAATGCGCTCAAAGAAGGAAATTTCTTGGATCATCGAGCAAGGAGATATTCATAAACCATTGATGATCACATCCCTTAGAGGACCCTTCCGGCAAAAACCAAGACCACCATTGTACTTGATTGGGACAAAAAAAGTGGATCCATCAGGAAGAGGTCTAACCTAACCAAACATCAACTAGCTTATTTTGATCACAAATAGTGAAGACAGGACCAATAGAAAAAACATTCCGGACGTCAGGATGTGAGTTGAAATCGCCCGCCATCACCAAAGGCAAAGTAGTAAAAAAAAGAAAGGTGATAACTCAGACAGAAAAGCACGCCGTTCCCTTATTGAGTTAGGCGCATACACATTAATTAGACGAAACTTAAACTTTACTAAAGAAATTATCCTCGAGTCTAAATCACGTTCGATCGCATCCACCCGAAAATTCGGATTAAAGATAATAATGGCTACACCACAAGAGTGCGAAGAGGAAGAATTAACATAATACTTGGCTGATGGAAAAAAACTATAGAAAAAACGCAAACATTGATTAATGTCAGGATTACTCAACTTAAGTTCTTGCAGTAACAGAACATCTAGGGAGTGAATCCGCACGAACGTGGCAAGAACATCCTGCTTAAAACGACAACACAACGAACAGATGTTGAGAGAGGTGTATTTAAACGTCATTATTAGGAAGCTGGGTAGAAGCATTGCCTTCATGATTACTCGCAAGTGATGGACCATTATCAGAGCTTTTCTTAGCATGCCGATTTTTGGAACGCCTATGTTTGGACCTACGGTTTCTAGAACGGCTGCGTGAAGGTTGGGACTTATCCGATCTTGTTGGCGATGGGCTGGCATCATATACAAAAGATTGCGAGGGTGACTTTCCCCGCTGAAGCGCTGGAGAATCACTTTCAAGCACAACAGAAGCAGGCTTTAAGTCATCATTTACTTCCATAGAAATGCCTTCGTCAGTTATTAATTTATCGTCGGATGAATCACCAGAAATCACATCTGACACATCATTAGAGGTTATAATCTTAGATGAAGGAGTTTTGTCCACTTCTTCAGGCAGGGCACTCACTGATTCTACTTCGACGCAGGACAGTTTAGGCTTTTGCCTACCAGAGGAACGCTGTCACTTACAAAATGTCCAGTCCTTGAAATGTCCACTCAGGAGAAAATCACAGGCGATGAAAACCAGATGTACACTGTTCCTCTCTCTCCCATTTTTGAAGTGGTGAGGCAGATGGTATTGCCTCCACGGAGTTAAGATCTAAAAAGATCTTACAGGTGGCATTATGCTACACCCAACG
>JAHWFO010075033.1:365722-395770 GCA_023313115.1 Rhysida immarginata | reverse complement strand
AAAAAAACAGTGAAGGATCTCAGAGCTAAAATATTAAAAATGTTTAAAATTATTATGTAATTATTAATTTTCAAACAGTATTTTATTTTAAGACAAAAAATAATTACCTGTAAATTTATCAGATCCTTTAGATTTCTGTGTTGAATCCATTTTAAAATAACAAGAGTACTTTTAAACACGATACAATTAAAACGATCTACCATGTGCTGAGCATGTGCTTTTATTTACAACATAAGGAAGTCTGCAATACCAAAAATTAGTGTTGCCGCGATCGATACTCAGATCGATCGATACTCGAGTACCGATGTTAGATTGAATTAGATCGAGTACTCGAGTACTGCTTGTGCTTCCGCCATTTCGATCAAAGATGGCGCCATGGACGAAAGAAACTCTACTTATTAGTAGTGCTACTTATTATATGGAGCGTCATTTGGCCTATCGTTTTGTGCATCCATGAACGAGGAGCGTCATCACCAAATAATATATGACGATTACAGATTTTTTAAATTTTACTCCTGCTAAATTATTGTGAAAACGATGTGTTATTGATATCGCAAAAAAATTACTTAAACAATTTAGTCTCTTTAAACAATTTAGTCCTATATACGTAAAAATTATATGAAATAGTGCTGGGCGATGTTCGATGTTAACATCAAACATCGATGACTATAGTACATCGATGTGGTTTTCTTCGACCTTTTGATGTCGTTACGGCAGAAATGTCATCTGAGGCATCAGTTTCCCTGTCAAAAGTAATTGCAGAGTACGTAATTTGCAGAGATTGACAGCTTCTGCTAGAAGTGATGAGTGCAAAGCTGTTCAAGCAATAAGAGAAAAGTTGATCGCTGGCCTCACAGGAAGATTCAGAAATATCGAGACAACACCATCTCTTGCAGTAGCCACTTATTTGGATCGAAGGTTCAAGAAAATGTGCTTTTTGGAACGTGGGGAATTAGCAGTTAGACGCGTTCAACGCGAACTCAGATTCATTTCTGGTTACGAAGTCGTGAAAGATGCCAATGATAACTGCCCATGCATATTGGGCTTTAATTTGATAAACGAAATGAGAGAACGGTTTTATAATATTGAAAAAAATGAAGTATGTAATATTGCTACACTTTTGGATCCTAGATTCAAGTTAAGTGGATTTAAAAGTCGAGAAAATGTTGACTATGCTGTAAAATTACTAAAGCAAGAAATACGATCTCATGAAAATAATCTTCAGAACTTAAGTTCATATGAATTTAATAACACTGATACTGACTCGATAAATATTACTGAGACTGAAGAAGTTAGTCAAAAGTTTAGATTTTGGTAAAAATTTGATGATAGAATTGCAAACAGTCAAAGATTACAGAATTCCCAAAGAACTTCTGATGTTTTACTAAAATCTTATCTAAATACAACGAATATTGCTAGAGATAAAAATCCACTAGTTTACTGGTAAAATGAGTGCGATTCTGTTTTAAAAAGTTTGGCAGAAGAATATTTGTGTATCCCATGCAGCTCTGTTCCATCAGAGAGATTATTTTCTAAAGCTGGAGAGTTGATTAGTAAGAAAAGGAATAGGATTAAACCGAAGCTTGTTAATGAAATTTTGTTTTTAAACAAAAATATTTCTGTTTTTGAACAAAAATGAATAATGTGATAAATTTGTTTGTAATTATTTCATAAAAATGAATGTTTGTTATTGCCATTAAAATGATTTTATTTAATGTTTTTTGTTGTTGTTGTTGTTTTGTGTTTTTTTTTTACTTTACATGTTTTAAAAAAATACTTGATCAATACTCAAATACTCGAATACTTGGGTATGATCGAGTACTTGATCGATCGAGTATTGCATCTGTGATCGCGGTAACTCTACCAAAAATCTAGGAGGAAATGCTTTAGCGCGATCTGGTGGTGGCGCTTTGCAAAACATAACCTATTCTTAGCCACAGATTTAGAAGTGTTATTACGAAATTTAATGAGGAGGTTTGTTAAGCCAGATGTGTTGGTAGAAGCTAATACAATTTTTAAGCTTATTAAAATTGATATTAATAATCTTGATGTTATTTTACCTTATAAACAAACTGATATTGGATTTGTAGCAAACAAACATATTCAGGAATTAGTTAAGAGTGAACAAATTTCAGAAAAGGCAGAAATTACATTTAAAAAAGATTGTTCAAAAATTTTGATGAAAATAGTTAAGAAAATGATTATAAAATCTCCTTTTAATTTTGCTCTTGTTAGAAATGCTGTTTGTTTAAACCCAATTTCCAACAGTGAAATCTGTCGTGAATATTTTTAAAAAATTATTGTTATACTGGCTGATTCCCCTATTATTAAACAAAGTGAATGTGATTATTTCATCCGACAGTATTTTATATTTCTGGAAGAGGAAGTTTTTTAGATTATAAGCAAGATGATGAAAACGGCAGATTAGATACTTTTTTTTGCAAAATATATGAATGCTGATGAATTTAATTATTTATGGATTATTACTAAAATCATTTTGACATTATCTCATGGACAAGCATCTATAGAAAGAGGATTTTCAATTAATAAAGAGTTGATGACAGATTATATGAAGGAAACTTCATTAATCGCCCAAAGAAGGATTTATGACTATATTTAATTATTGTGGTGGTATTTTGCAAGTACCAATTACAAAAGATTTGATTATCTCAGTAGTGCAAGGTGCTCGCCAAAAATATTTCAATGCATTACAGGAAAAAAAGAATGAAAACGATGGTAATAAAAGGAAGTCGGATGAGAAGTGAAATCGGATGAAATTCATCAGATCGAAGTTCGTTTGACACCCCCCCCCCCCTAGTTAGGTTATGGCAACAGAAAATTAGATGGGAGATAGATTTTACTGTAAATCAATTAAGCAGTATATACAATGTACAGTTCATTATACAGTACATTATATACTGCGATGTATGCATGTAGTTTCTAAAAAATGCATTTACATTAAAGTTGAATTTTCGAAATTATTATAATACATGGGATCCGGTCATTTGAACTTCGATCTGACGAATTTCAAACGAAATTAGCATATAACATTTGATATACTTGCATATTACAGTGCATATTGTAGTATATACAATATACAGTACATTAATAATCTGTTTTCTCATTTTTTCGTCTCCAAAACTAATGTAAAAGTAAATTCTCATAAACAAGATGGCGACGCCATAACTCCTGAAATTGTCCAAGAACGTTTTTAAAGTTCAAATGAATATTTATTACAGTACTTAATGCATTAATACACGATATGTACTGTAATAATTTCGAAAAATGAACTTACAATAAAATTTCATGTAAACTACTGTAACTGTATTTTTGCCTTTTTCAAAATGAAATGACCTTTTATTTTTTTTAATAAACTGCCATCTGTGCTGTATTAAGAAAATTTTTGAAGAAACATGCGATAATGAATCAGATTTTTAAGTTTTTAATTGTAAATATCCAGGTTATGCATTTTTCATATCGTAAAAAAATAGCTTTTCAAAAAGATGGCAACTTCAAAACTGCCACGACCTGAAGTAGTAACAGTTTTCCCCGACTAACTTCTTCACCTTTTGATAATGAATCGGCATGATAAATGCGATAATGAATCGGAATTTTAAGTTTTTAATTTTAAGCCTCAATGCCATACACAATGTGTTGTTCATTGCTTTAAGAACTGATGCAAATAGGAAAGAAAATTCTAGAGCCTGGATCTCTTTCCTATTTCAATCAATGATTTAAACATCTGTGGTTTGGTATGTAAAAATCCTCATAGACCATTTTTATTTACTCTGTTATGAAACTTTGTTTAAAGCTTAATGTTAAAACTTTCAAATCCTTTCTATTATTTACGTGAAGACGTTTGCTTTCCTTTATATTGTTTTTGCCAACAATTCTTTACTACAGAATTGTATATTTGATACAAAAAACTTTGTCGAAAATGTCGTTGGGGCAAATTACTGGACCCCATGTAGCCTACTATAATAATTTCGAAAATTCAACTTTAATGTAGGTAAATGCATTTTTGAGAAAATACATGCATATATCACAGTATGTAACGCGGTACACCCCACTTCATCGAACCACACATCGTCGAATTACACATCGTCGAATTACACAATAATATATATGAAGAATAATTTTAATGTTATTGTGAGATTGGATTTTTTTATTATATTATTTTATGAATATCAAAAGCCAACAGTTATTAATAATTGACTTTTATTATTTAACGAGTATTTCATCACTTGTGCGAATTCGTCCTCTAACTTATTCTCCTCTATGATGGTTGCGATATTCGTAATTATGATATTATTATTGTTACGATAAATATTACCACAAAAACGAATCATTTAATATTGCACAATATTTTTATTTATTATTATTATAACACAAAATTTCTGGCCATGCCTCGAATATAATCCGAGACACTCCGGTTATTACGATCCTCAAACACCGCTCTGATCCGTGCCTCTCTCTCACGAATGGCTCTCCTCTGAGGTAGTGGCCGAACACCACCATTTCGTCTTTCAACCCTTTCCTGGGTTGTCGCTTGTTCTTGCTGTAATTCTCTAATGAATCTGAAGACTCCTACATGAGGTTGGCCGACAAGGGTGTTCCAGCGGCGGTGCCAGCCCTCCACATGGTTGCTTCCTCTAGGCAGTCCTCTGGCCAGCATGGTGAAGACGCTCCACAATGCAGGCGGAAATATCGGAGGAACACGCATCGTTGCCCCATTTTCTAGAGTTACCAGCTTTCCTCTGACATAGTACTGGTCCCAGTACTCAAGTAGACCCCGGGCCTCCAATGGGAACTCCGGGTAAATGAGAAGGAAAGCCTGTAATAATGGACATTCATTAATGGGTTGCTTCATTAGTTTTAAAGAATAATAAGATTGAATGCAATTATTCTTGGACTAACCTGTCTGATTTCCGCAGCCGGAAGAAATGCAAGGGCAGCCAATTGCCTTACCAGTAAGGCAAAGTCTACGTCCACGATGTAACGCTGATGGAGCCCCTCGTGCTGTACGTGTCTCCACAGGTTCTGGAAAAGGTGGAAAAAACACCCGTGCACCTCCGCATTCTGAAATACGTCCCGCAGTGCATTAATAGCAGCAAGCTCAAAGTCGACGATGAAAATGGTGGGTTGCAGCACAATGTTGAATTCCCTCATCAGATCCTGAGTCGTCTGCAACACATTTTGTTCATTACAGAATGCATAAATAACGTTATTTAAACGGCAAGCAATTTTGTTTTACCAACCTCAAAGGCATCTTGATACACTTCCTGTGTTTTGTCGAGCAGAAGAAAGTAGACAAGAGGGAGGCATTCTAGATTGCCCTCTCCGACTAATCCATGGAGGCTGTAGAGTTGAGTGAAGAGTTTCTGTGGAACTGCAGGCTAAAGCAGTTCTAGGTGATGGGACTTTCGATACAAAGAGATAAAAAAACTTCAAATGTTAAAAAATTGTGTTATAACAGGAGGCGATCCCCATTAACTCATTACATAACTTAATTTATTGTAAATGCTGGTACGCACCTGAGCAAGGATTTGTAAATTTCTTTCCGTTGTAAATAATAAGTACCTCCTCCTATTTGCAGTCACCTGGTCTCGGAGTAGGAAGGGGGAACCATCTAGAGTTTTTCTAAACTCTTCTGGAATTTGTAGCTCGTTTATGTCGTCCGGTTCAGTTGGCTGTGCTTTTCTGCGTGCTCTCCCTGCTTGCATGCTTAACGCCTTCGTGGATGGTAGACTTGGCCTATCGGCTGCGGAAATGCCAGCTTTGACGACCTTTGTTGAAAAATATTGTGCAATATTAAATAATAAAAGTAAATTATTAATAAAACTAAAGCGGTCTTAACTAATATTATTTTAACATATTAAATTGTAATCATGCAATTTTACTCAAGTTTTACGGTAGAAACTCCATAGAAAGTTATTTTACCTGGATACACTGTATGGGAGCTTGAATCGTTTCACTTCCTAATCGCTTGACCTCAGAACATGCCTGCAGAATGGTCTTCCTACATTCATCCGCCACGTGGCTTTGGTGGTCTTTGGTTCACAAAATTTTATGCACATTTCCATCAAATTCCGTAATTGCCCTGCCCTTGCATTTCCTTATAGGATCATGATAAACCTCACATTTCCAGTAATGCCTATTTTCTTTTCCAACTTTTTCATGATCGTACACAAAACCACGAAAACATAATTTTTGCTTTCCCTTGCTTGATAAGGTTACCTCATCATTCATGTTTTCTATTTCAAATGTATTGGAAATTAGTGATCTGCGATAGCGGTGCTACTAGGTTGCTATAAATGTGCTAGTGCTCTTGTTGACAATCGACAATCGAACAGTGTAGTTTATCGGTATTCAAGTGGAACTTGAAGCATAGCTTCCATAATCTCACCCTTCATAATCATATTCCAAGGGAAATACACTGAGCTAGAAAAGAAGCCTGATGTACCCACAAGGGTCATCCAAAGTATGAAAGAAAATTGCCTCCTCTTGGTGGAGGAAAATTTGATTGACGACTGTCTAGACTAGAAGCAGACCACTAGTATTAGATAAAACACGACCTATGAAGTCCAGTAATCTGGAAATAAGACATTATCAATGTCTTCAAAATTAATATCAAGTATATGCCTTGGATCACGATATCTCTTTCTATGCATAGGATGCTTTAAAATGCCCGAGACTAGCTCGTTGCTATGATTTTCTATATTGGGCAGCATGGATTCCATGAGCCCTTGAACGTATTTGCCAATATGAGTCATGTTGAAGTCATTATAAATGGAGGAATTGCGAACAATTCTCCGATCTTTTTGCGCAATAGTCCTAAGGGTAACGTTTTGGAACGTTTGCAGTTCTTTCCATCTAGTTTTACATATTGTGGCCCAGACGGGCATACCATAGGTCAAGATAGTCCGAACAATGACCTTATAGAGTAGGAGTTTATTATCAATGTTTAGAGCACTATTCCGGCCCAGCAGAGCAATCAAGCTAAACTTGGCTCTCCTAGCCTTATTCAACGCATAAGTTGCGTGGGGAGTCCAGGTAAGTTTAGAGTCAATAACAACACCAAGATATTTATAAGTTTCAACCCAGTCCAGTTTTTTGCCATATAGTGTTAGAGAATCTAATGATCTCTTTCTCTTCTTGGAGACAAACATCGCCTTGCATTTACATGACAAACATGTTGACAATTGTAGAATTTATGAATTTAAATAATTAAACTGTAGACTTTGCTTGCTAATAGCTGTCCACTGATTGGTTCATAAAACCCTGTTTCTATGACAGCCAATCCCACAGCATTGCGACTATTACAGCCAATCATATAACGTTGCGACACATAGCATATTTTAGGGATGCTCGATTCTTTTAGAAGATCTGATTCATGAATCATGAAGATCGAAACCCATCAAAAATCAGAATCAAAGAATCGATAAAATTAGTACTATATAGTGTTTTTCCTGAGAAATGAAACGTCGATGTTCTTGAGTAAAAAATCGATCTTTAATTTATTCGCTTAAATGACACAATATATTGGCATTTTAATAGTTGTTGAAACGCGAAGCATTGTTTTAAAAATATTACAATTGTTTCGTGTCGTATATTTTTGAAAAAAAAACCAAACAAACGAACTTAAATTAAAAACGTCGATGTTTTAATCGATGTCTCCCTCGTCTAATACCGATACATCGAATGTTTAGGAAAAACACTAGTACTATAATTAATGCATACACAGCTCAGAGATATTTACATATGTGTTTATTGTACAAAATTATATATCCATTTTTTAATCTCCACTCCTTAAACGATAATGAATTTAAAATTCTATGAATTAAAAATAATGCAGTCTGTGTTTTAAGCGCCCGTGAAGTTCGTTTGTTTTACTTTTGAGGCAATTGATTAATGGAAAAATTTTAATAATGTTTATACATGTATTTCGATTCGATTCACAATAAATCGAATAGAACACAATCGACGCAAAAAAACTTATTTTGGGGGCGAAAGAATCGGAATCAACATCCCTACCATATTTTTAAAATGATTCGATGAAATGTGGCCTGATTTCGACGAAATGTGGTTCGATGATGTGTGGTTTGCCGATTCGACGAAGTGTGGTTCGATGAAGTGTAGGGTAACCATGTAACGTGCTGTATAGTGAATGTGGGTGTAGGACGTTTCCCGCTTAGACATTTACCCCATCGGACATTCACCCCAGTGACGTTTCCCCCAGAGCCTTAACTGAAAAGTGGACACTTACCCCCACAATATTTATCGCCAGATCACAGTCGCTCTAGTTTTAAATTTATACTGAAATAGGTATCGGATGAATATTTTTGACCAATCAACAGAATTGTGGCGATGAATCGATTTTTCACGAAACCAGTAGGCCTACACAATAGTAGAATATTTCCGGCTAACTGATATAGTATCGATACCGGAAAGTACTCGATACTTTTTTTAGTACTAACTATCAAATACCCGATCTCGATACTTTTACTTAAAAAAACGGTTCATTATTTTATATTTTATCATACTTATTTCCAATAGCCTAGAAGGTTAAAGTTAACTAGTAAAGAGACAACCACATTCTGCCTTCTCCAATTCTCCAAAAACTGTCATCAATACTTTGCAAAAACAACATGTTCAATTTTCAGTACAAATTTTCATTCCACGAGGGACCATTCCACGAGCTTTTTTTTTTTTTACTCTAGTATTATTATTTCTAATTTTTTACTTAATAAAGGTTTAAGTTTAATTTCTCAAAAGCTGTTTTGTTGTGGTTTCTTAACATTCGCCATCTATATTACTTAAGACGATTTCCGATACCTATTTCAGTATAAATTTATAAATAGAGCGACTGTGATCTGGCGATAAATATTGTGGGGGTAAGTGTCCGCTTTTCAGTTAAGGTTCTGGGGGAAACGTCACTGGGGTAAATATCACTGGGGTGAATGTCCGATGGGGTAAATGTCTAAGGGGGAAACGTCCGGAACCCAGTGAATGTACATTGTATATAGAATCATGCCATAATGAATCGGAATTTTTAAGGTTTTAATTTTAAGCCTGGATTTCTTTCCTATTTCATCAATAATTTAAACATCTGTGGTTTGGCATGTAAAAATCCTAATATACCATTCTTTATTTACTCTGTTATGAAACTTTTGTTTAAAGCTTAATGTTAAAGCTTTTAAATCCTTTTTATTAGTTACTTGAAGATGTTTGCTTTTCTTTATATTCTTTTTGCCAACAATTTTTTACTACAGAATTGTATATTTGATACAAAAAACTTTATCAGGGTGTCCAGCGAGTTATTCAAAAAAAATTCCCGTATAATTCCCGTATATTTCCCGTACTTTCTCAAAAATTTCGCGTATATTTTAAATAACTTAAAATAAACTTAATGTGATTATTTATTAAATATTCTTCACACAATTATGTAAATAACAAACTTTATTAAGGGTCTTTATCTATACAAATTAAAACTTTTAGTCATATATTAATTTTGACGAAGTTCTTTCATCGCTTCATCAATTGCTGTAACTTCTCTCGCCGTTTCGTCAATGAGTTTGCGTTTCTTTGCCTGTAACTGTTTTACCTTTGCTTCGTTCTCTCTCTTCCTTTTCACTTGTTTTTGCTTTTCAGCATTCGCCCGTTTTTCTTCTTCGAGTGCTTCCTTGTATATTGCGTGAGCATTCCTAACTGCATGTATCATGGGTTTGTCTACAATTACTTTTCCAGTTCCTCCAACAGATTTGGTATGATCGTAGATGATTCTTTGTGCTATTAAAGAACTCTCCTTTTGATTCTCCAACAAACATCCTTTGTTGACTGAAAAACCTCTCTCCACACTGGCATTTCCATGAGATATAATTAACAGCATTTGAACAAACTCCTTCAGCTCTTTAAAGTTAGGTTTATCAGTGAGAACGCTCACCCAAAAATGATCGATTCTTTGTTCTTGAGAATATTGTTTCACTGCATTCTGAAATTCACTACTAGAACATAATTCCTTGTATTCACGTTCAACAGAGTCTGCCTTCCACCCAGGTATTTGGTTGTTATCAACCAGAATTGTGAGCACTGAGGATAGATGGTTGTAACTGCCAATTGATCCTAGTCTTTCTGGATTCAAGCATTCTAGAGCTTTCGTTAATGGGTAACTTAAAGGTGATCTTTCAAGAATTTTGGTTATAAACTTAAAAAAATACTTTTTGCAACTATCTTGAAATATTAACACATCGCTTTCTTTTGCTCCCTTTTGCTTCAAAGCCTTGCCAATGGCTTTTCGGGTTGCAAACCCAACATTAACCTCTCTCACAGTCACTTGGTTTTCTTTTTTGGTGACATCAATTTTACGAAGATCTGTGTTGTTAAGGATGATCTCTTTCTTTATAATTCGGTCCATGTTGTTTTTCAACATCAATGAGAGTTCTTCATAAAGACATGGTGCAAGAGGGGCATCGGACTGAAACTTCTTTAAGAAAGGCTCTAGTTCTGAAGCCACTGTAAAGAAGAAAGTAAGTTTGGCTTCCAGAAATATGTCCTTAACACTTTTCACGACTAAAGCATAGCTATTGCTAGCAGGTTTCTGAAGTTGTTTCCCTGAAGATTCGAGAGTTTCAATATAAGTCCGTACATGTGGAAGAATCTTTATAGCTTGTGCTGCTACCGCTTGATTTTCTATCCATCTAGTTGCTCCAAACTTTTTAGGGAATTCTTCTGACCCAGTTATATCGACATATTGGCCACGTCTAGTTGGAACATTTTTGAAAAGGTTGTACAACGCTCGTAGAAATGGCACTATGAACCAACCAGTTTCATTCATTCCACTCTTAAACGCATTATGAACTGTGTGGAGTCCACATGTTCCAATTATGAGAAGAGATGGTGCATCATCTGCATCTTGCTTAAGATCTTCCTGTAGCCTTCTCAGAAGTTTTTTGTTCACATTAGGACCATCCATTGAAACTTGCAAGATTTTCTTTAAATTAACATCACCAAGGCCTAATTTTAGCCCTTTAAGGAGGTCCTCAGCAGTGCTGTGATTTAAAAAAACTGATGTCAGATATCTCGATGAGACTTCCATCTTTTCGTTGTCCCAGTACCTGATATGTATATCCATCTGTTGCTTTTGTGCAACTTTATTCAGGCTCTCATCAAAGCTAATTACAATTCTGTCAGTTTCGTCGAGTTTTTTCGTTAAAGATTTCTGAAGAAATGGTGCTAAGCCATATGCTAAAACATAACCAATTTTTGACTTCTGCAACTGCATCTTTTGAATGATTTCACATTGTGGAGCCATCAGTTTTAGAGTTTGCAAACTGTTTGCTGCTCCTCGTAACGATGAGTGATTTAACACTAAATCAAAACACCACAATATTTCAGCCTTAGTCACACTGTCTTTAACATGAGTCAGTTGGGTTTGCTTTAGGGTGGTGGTTGCACAAGTTTCAAAATTAACAGGATTGACAATTGCAGTTGTACAGTTTGTTGAAACAGTTGACGACGAAAATAAACTAGTGGTAGGATTAGTTTGAAACTGTGATGATGTGGAACATGATGGAAACTCCTTTTCATTGTCAAAAAATGAAACCACAGTCTGGCTGCACTTAATTGCATTTACATTGTTCTGATGTTTCTTTCCCTTTTGGTGACTTATTAGTGCTTGGCGTCCCATACTGTCTATGTTAAGATTAGACTTGCAAATATTACAGTATGCAGCGTGTGTGTTACCTGGAATTTCACAGCACCATGGAAAGCTCTTTACCCAATCTAACTGAAACTTGCACTTTCCCCTTTTAGGTGGCATTGTTTTATAAGCAATTTATTGGTTTCTGACGACTACATAAAAGAAAGAAAATAAAACTGTTATTAAAACCCAATAACCCATACCTAAATAAATCATAATTAAAACATTTAGTCGTCTCGAGACATGACCGACTTCCATGTTTGCCGTTCACCGTAATTCAATCTTTACCACGCCGCCTAAACCTCATCGAAGGTGGGCGAGACAGGGCCCACTCTATAGTATACGAAACCCGTTAATTAAACTTGAAATATAATTGAATATGAGTTCTTACCTGAAGAGCTGTTGTCTGTTGGATGTTTGGATGTTGTCTGGATGCAGTGTTGCCAAGTCAACACGTTTATATCCCAGACATACAAATAAAGCACCAATGGGAGGCCAGCACAAATTTTTTTTTAATTTCCCGGATTTTTTGAATTTTTCCCGTATAATTCCCGAATATTTCCCGGTACCGAAGAATTCCCGTATAATTCCCGTACTTCCCGGAATTCCCGGATCGCTGGACACCCTGTTTATGGAAAATGTCGAACTTTTGTATTTATAAATTACAGTATTTTTAATGTTAAAAATAATTTTATTTCTGAATGCAGTATACAATTTTTTTTTTATTTAAAATAAATATTAAAATATCTTTGATCCTTAAACACCTTTAATTTATAAGGTATTTACTATATGAAGTTGTATCTTTACATTTTTTTGTAATTAAAATATCCTGTAGAAAAATCATAAATCATGAAGGTATCTTTACCTATCATGGCTGTTTCTATTGGCTAATATTTCCTGCCTTCTAATAACAACCAACCGCAGCCCTTCTGGCGCTCATAGTTTACATATATAAAGAGATGCTAGTTTGCTCAAGTCTGGCATGATGGACTCATTTATAAAATGAATACTTGTGGCTTCCCTGATGACCTGATTGCTTTGGTTCGCTCCTTTCTGACAAGCAGGACCTTCCGTGTTAAGGTTGGTGACTCCTTGTCACACCCTTCTGATGTTAATGCTGGTGTTCGCCAAGGCTCTGTCTTGGGGCCTGCCTTGTTCAATTTCTTTATCCACGACTTTCCTAAGTTTACAAAGTGCAATCTTTACTTGTTTGCTGACGACGGGTCCATCATGACCTGGGCACGTAATCCAGTCCACGTCATCAGCCGTCTGCAAAAAGCTTTACACCTGTGTGAGAGCTGGTTCTCTAAGTGGCGCTTACAGCTAAATGTTAACAAGTGTAAAGCCATGTTCATCACACGCAAACGCAAAAACCCTCCAAGGCCCCTCATTTTACATGGTAGGAAGCTTGAGTGGGTTAAAAATTATAGGTACCTCGGAGTTGTGATTGATTCCAAGCTCAAATGGAACGATCATTTCCAATATTCGCTTAACCAGGCTAAAAAAGCGAAGTTTAGTCTCATCGCGATACTGGGGTGAAACAGCGCTCTCAGATTGGACAACAAACTCTTGTTATGCAAGGTAGTGATTCGTGCCATTTTACTTCACGGTATGCCTGGTTGGGCTTTCATTTGCAAATCGAGATGGAAAGATCTTCAGACCTTCCAAAATGTTGCCCTCCGATCCATTGCTCAACTAGACAGAAGAGTTGCCAACAATCTCTCTATCTAGGAAGATCTGGGGATGATCCACATTGGTTCCTATGTTCAAACATTTCTCAGGAACATGCTGCCCAAGATGGAACATCATGAAAATACTCTGGTTGCTGGTATCCTGGACCACTCGCTCACTATCAGGGGTTCCCTCAGGTTTCAAAGACCCCGTCATATCTTGGATGTCAATTTCGAGAACATTAACAAGGCCGAGTTCCCCAACTACTGGATCTGCTAGATCCTAGTTTTTCGAACTCGCTATTTGTCAATCCACAATCCGATTCTCGTCCCTACCATGAAGGGACTCTTTTCTGGATGACTTAAAGAGGTTCATCAGGCTTCTTTCCTACTTCAGTGTACCTCATTTGGTTTACTTTTTTTGCGAGCGTGTAAAGTGAGTTAAAGGCTCCTGGACCACTCTTACTACTTTTTCACTACACTGATCGATTGTCGATTGTTGTGCTTTCATTTATCAGTTGCTTATTTCAATCTGCTGGATCTATGTGCTAACTTTTGTGTTGAATTTCCTGCTCGGTTTTTCTTTTCCTGCAAAATAAACTCTTCTTCCACTCCTCATTTTTTATGTCTTGGAACATTTTATACTGCCAATACAATTTTTATGAATTTTAATTGAATTTAATGGTTGAAATAATAATTATACTTCTTAATTTTCTGATTTAACCGTAATATAACCTCGAAGTTCTTTCAGCTTTTCACCCCTGTATACCCCGCGGGGTATTCAGGGGTGCGGGGTTTCCTAAATATTTTTTACATAAACGTGGAATTTCGCGAGGTATCTAGGGGTGCGGGGTATATTCGCGAAAATACGGTAGTAGTTTTTACCTTGTATGCATGATGCCCTTCTTTTCCTACGTCAATAGTACATTGTTTCACTCTGTTTTCTTCTGCCAATAGCTCTTTAAGCACTTTGTCAAACTTAAATTGATCATCTTTCCATCGATATATAATTTGAACAATCCCTTGCATAATTAAAGGTAAATACCTTATCAGTTGAAAGCTCTGATATAAGTCCTCCAGCGGGTATCCTACTTCTTTCAACTCGTTCATAATTTTTTTCAGACGGGCGGCATAGAGACCAACATCTTCTCCTTGATCTATTCTACAATTAAAAAAGAATCTAATAGTTGTATGACTCGTGCTCGGGAATCTGGCTTGAAGTGTTCTTTAAGTTTTCTCCAAGCTTCGGCAGCATCATCTGTATCAGAAATCAATGTTCTATATTCCTTGTCTACACTTAAATAGATTGTTGAGTAAGCTCTATCTTTTCTCATATTATATTCCTTCTTTTCCTTAGAGCTTGCTGTTGCGTCGGGCTCCACTTCTTTTCCATTTATAAAACCCCAACAGCCTCTATCCATTAGAATAATTTCACATTACTGATCCATGTATGGTAATTATTAGCATTCAGTTTATCAATGGAGGACTCCATACCTTTTTAATTATAGTAAAATGAAATCCAATAATTTCACTTATTTATTTTAAGCTTCTTATACTTCAGATCTTCTCTGCAATAGACATTCCAAAGACTTGGAAACATATTTGTACTGCAGGCCCATAACCCTGTTAGGCATACAACCATGTCAGGCTTCCAATAAATATTGCCGAATGCAGTTATTTTATAAAACAGATATCTTTATTAGAAGAAAAAGTCATCAAATGAGGAGATAAAGTACATGAAAATTATTAACTGACATTGACACTCATTGAAAACAGAAGATCTGACAGAACTGACATTGATACAAAGACACTCATTCAGAACATCTTAAAGAACAGTAAGTAAAAAAACTTAGCAACACAACAAAGGTGCATCATCTCATTGTTGAACATGAGAAAGCAAATTCATTATTGAACATAAATAAGTAAATGCATTATTGGACAAGAGAAAGCAAATACATTATTGAACATGTTATAGTTAACAATATGGATGCCGCAAACTGGTCTTCCTAGCAGTTTTTTTCCAAGCCGGTGGGTAAGAGACAAAGGGGTCGGCCTAGAACCAGGTGGCTAGACTACATGGAGAATCTGGGTTCAAGTCGCTTGGATATTACCAAGGAAAACATGCGCCTGATGGCGAAGATCGCGATCGCTGGAGATCCTCCAAAGGGCTGCTGCCCCCGTGACCCTAACGGATAAGGGGCTTTGAAAAGTAAGTTAATTGATATTGGAAAAATAGAAATATTTTATAAGTGAGAGGATATTTTTATGAAATAAAAGTTTCTATATTAAAACTAAGTTATGAATTGTGCACAGCGGTTTCTACTCATTTCTGCATTGTATAATGTTAGCAATGTAATTAAGTTTTTCAAAAATGAGGGATTGTACTCCCAGACCCCCTTCTCACTAACTTACATTCGACTTATTTTAAAGTTAACAGTGAAAGTATATGAAGAAATAACTGCACCACTCTATGCCTTTTCATTGATGACTTAGGCTTGTCATTTCTCAAAATTGCAGATTTAAATTTCAATATTCTAAATTTTTATAGAAATATCAAAATTGATTTTTTATACAAAATAGTAATATTATTATTTTAATTATGTACACATTTTTTGCATGATATTTGAGTCTTTTATTCATTCCAAATATTATTATTATTATTATTATTGTTATTGTTTGGGGAAGCCAAACTCGGATCAAGTCCGGAAACCAATCCCAGAGGCGGACCCAAAAGAGGGCCAAGCCCAAGGGACTCAAATGCAAGGGAGGGAAAGTTACGCACTCGTGGAAGTATTGATGTTTGGGTGTAGAAATTTCCTTACTATGTGACAGGTGTTTAGAATTGTGGCATTCTGTGAGGTTTTGCATAAGTGTGGATTTAAATTTAGTGTTGACAGGCTTTTGTGTAGCGAGTGTGGAATAACCCCAGTGGCAGAAAGAACGATAGGAACAATGTGTACTCTGTTAACTCCCCTAAGGCGTTTTATTTCGTGTGAAAGATCCATATATTTAGTGATTTTATCAGTATATGTCTTTTGTGAATTGTGTGTTGGGAATAGAGATGTCAATTATGTAAGTCACTTTGTTTTGCTTATCTACTAATGTAATGTCTGGTCTGTTATGAGGGATAGTTTTGTCAGTGATTATAGCTCTGTCAAAATATAGTTTGTGTGGTGTTCTCTAAGACAGTGTCGGGGATATATTTATTTTATGGAGTGTGAATGTCCTTTAGATTGTGTATCTTAGGTAGATGTTGATGTATGATGTTGGCTACCGGGTTATGTCTGTGTTAATAACCCTTCTGCGTGAGTGTTTTGCAACTGGATTTGATGTGTTGGATGGTTTCCTCTGCGATATGGCATTTCCTGCAAGACCCATCAGTCGAATCTTTGATAATGTTTTCTGTAACTTTTAGTGTTAATAACCTGGTCTTGTATGGCAATCATGGTTCCTTCAGTTTACGCAAAGAGTCTCCCTTCACTCAACCAAAAGTTCGACACTTTTTTGTCGACATGTGGCTGGTTGAGGTCAGAAGGATGTCTACTGTGGAGTTGCTTTCTGAGCCATGATTGAAGTTTGGTGCATGTTGTAGGACTGTTATGGGTGTTTTGCACGCTGTTCAGATTCAAAGGTGTGTATTTTGTACCAGCCATGCAGACTGCTTTGTGTAATGGTGATGTGTGTTGTTTAGAGTAAAAGAATTCTCTGAGTGACTGAGTCTGTTTCTGGTGTATATCTATTATGTCAATAAGACCTCTGTCTCCCTCTGAACGAGGCAGGGTGAGTCTTTCAATAACTGCGTGTGGATGGTGCTTTCTGTGCTTTGTAAGCAGTTTACTTTGTTTCCTTTCAAGTCCCTCAAGATCTGTGTGTGTCCACTGTATGACTCCAAAGGAGTAGGAGAATATTGGCGTGGCATAAATATTGATGGCCTGATTAAATTTTTGGAATTTAAATGCGTTTTAAGTATTGTCTCTAGCTTATGAAGATATTGTTTAGTGAGTGTATTCTTTGTGTTTGTGCTCCAGAAGCTTGGCTTGCTTAAATCCTAAATATTTGTAAAATTCGTCATTTTCCATAGCAGCAGTGTGATCTGGTTCATCTAATGTGAAGCCCCTTTCCCTGAGTGCTCCATTTTCAATGTGAATGGTTTTGCATTTGTCCAATTCAAATTGCATGTGTATGTCTTTTGAAAAAGTTTGTGCAATGTCAAGTAATTGGTGCAATTGTGTTTGTGTGGAGGCGTAGATTTTCATGTCGTCCATGTAGAGTAAGTGTGAAAGCGTGTACTGGCAGCTTTTATTGTGTTTAATTGTGTAGCCGTAAGTTGTGCTGTTCAGTCTGTTTGAAAATGCATTTTGTGCAAGACAAAACCAGAGTGGGCTCAGTGAGTCACCCTGGAAGATGCCCTGGTTTATCTGTATTTTTTCAGTCGTGATGGTTTCACTGTTGAGTGTGAGGTGTAGTGTAGTTCTCCAATGCAGCATTGTACTTTCTAAAAATGTGATAAGTGTAGCATTTATTTTATATAATCGTAGTGTATATCAAAGCCATGAGTGTGGGACACTATCGAAGGCCTTTTTGTAATCAATGTAGGCTGCATGGAGGTGTCGATGTTTATTGTGAGCTTGCTGTAGGACCACACTGTGTATCAGGAGTTGCTCCTTACAACCCATGTGATTTCTACGGCATCCCTTTTGTTGCTCAGTGACAATGTGTGTTGTGTCTATGTGTGTATAAATTTTGTTTGCGATACAGGCAGTTATTATTTTGTAAAGTATAGGCAGGCATGTGATAGGTCTTTATTGTGTGGGATCTGTAGTGTTATGTGACTTTGGTACCATGCATGTTATTCCTTGTGTGAGGAAATGTGGCAATGTCTGTGGTGTTTGCAAAGTGTTAGAGATCTGTTTTGCAAGGATCAGATGCAAACAGGTGAAACGCTTATACCAGAAGTTCTGAATCCTATCTACACCTGGAGCCTTCCAATTGTGAGTACGTTTAATGACTTGTGAGAGTTTATCTGCTGTTATGTCAGTATAAGGCATGTTTGGTAGTGTGGATGCTAATTGCTCCTCTTCCCTGATCCAGCTAGCTTCCCTATTATGTTTAACTGAGATAGACCAAGAGACGACCAATAATGTTGGAGTGCTGTTTGTGTTGGCAGGCCCGTGTTTTGTGTGTGTGTGTATAGTCTTTGTTTAACTGCTTATAGGATGTCTTCTCATTGTTTGTGAATAACTGGTTCTGCTGTTTGCGCTGAGTGCATGTTTTGTATCTCTTCAGGCGTTGTGTTTTTGCAGCTAACTTTTGTTTTAATATGTCCAGATATTCTGTAATGTGTTGATTGTGCTGTCTGGTGTGTGTTTTAATCTTCTTCAGTAACTGTCTGAGGTTTATTCTGCTTTGATGAAGTGTTGTTTTTAGTACTGTGTAAGTCTATCTAAGTGCTTGTGGATTTCGTCAATCTCAGACTCAATCTGCTTTTGCCATTTAGGTTTCTTTTATTTATTATTATTTATTATTATTATTATTATTATTATTAATTATTATTATTAAATACTTTCTAATATTTCTCCAAGTCTGCATCCTATTGGGATAAGAAAATAAAATGCATGGAAGTTAATTTGGCATTTCATTTGGCAGTGATAAATGAATTGGTTTTTAGCAGGTGTATAACCCTTACTGATTAAAACCGGTGTCAGGTCAGTTTGTCGAGTGTCATTTCGTCGAGGAGTCAGTTGGTCGGGCGGTTAGTTTGTCGGAGGTCAATTAGTCGAACGTCAATTCGTCAAGAGTATCAGTTGGTCGGGTGGTCAATTTGTCAGGTGTTTAAATGGTCGAGATAATAAATAAATGCTCAAAAATCACTTTAATAAAATTTATTAATGAAAAATTTTTTGTTATAAATTTAAATATTATTTGAAAGGTAACAACAAATGCCGTTAATGTTAAAATCAGTATTTAAATACTTCTTTTGTAACAATGTGATATAGTGGCTAAAATGAATTGTAGCCACTACAAACGTGATCTTGTTGACAGAGGGCTCAGACATTTCAGTTTATTTGCCCCAAACTGCTTATGCCGCTTCAGTATCCTTCATTTTCAGAATGAAATTAATAACTGTATAAAATTTAATTATCTGACAAATTGAGCACTTACAGTAAATTAAATTTTTATAAGTAAAAATTAAATAATAACATAAATACTAAGCTCCTTGAGCTTGCCGAAACATTTAATATCCTGTGGCCGATTTCCCAAGCTTAACACAAAATTTTATGTTGGGCTCTGAAAATGAAGGATACTGAAGCGGTATAAGCAATTTGAGCCAAATGAACTGAAATGTCTGGGCCCTCTGTCAACAAGATCACGTTTATAGAGGCTACAATTCATTTTAGCCACAATATTACATTTTTACAAAAGCTGTATTTAAATACTGATTTTTAACAGAAACGGCATTTATTGTTACCTTTCATGTAATTAAATTAATAACAAAAAGATTTCGTTAATAAATTTTATTAAAGGTTTTTTCGACCATTTACTTATTATCTCGACCAACTAAAACACCCGACGAATTTGTCTCTGACAAATTAACGTCCCAACCAACAGGTACTCTCGACGAAATGATGTTCGACGAATTGACCCTCGACATATTGACACGTAACCATTAAAACCCCATGAGCATATCGCATGTGTCTTCTTGAGACCTCTTTACACTCTCAGACTTTAATCAGGGCAAATAGTGCGGTCAGTTCCAAGCAATACTATGGACAACAACTCCGGAATTCCTCTTCGACGGGTTCACCCAACTAGTCACGCGTTGGCGCAATGCTTGGAAAGGAATGGGGACTATGTCGAAAAGTGAATAGTGCATTACGTAGAGGACAAATGTGAGTATAAGATACAAAAAGAATTTTGAAAATCGGTTAACAAATAAAAAAGTTACAGCCATGGAGACCTTATTTATCAATCACCCCTCGTAATGTTTATCGCTAGGCATATTAGCGTATAACAGCGCATTAACTCTCAACTACTACGGAACTAACAATTACTCATCCACACGGTTCCCTCCCACTAGCTTAAATATGGAAATGTCTGCTGAAAAAAACGGACTGAGAGGAGCTCACAGATAGAAGAGCAATGGTCAGCTTAACATCAAATGCAGCCAAAAGGCTGCAATAGCATAAAGCAACATGTACATTTAATTGAGGCATATCTTAGTGCACAAAGTTCCGAAGCGATGATTCCCTGCTAGGTGCAAAAGTGTGGAGAAAGCACGGTTTCTAAAATGCGATTTGTGCTCCTGTGCACTCTACACATAAACGCTGCTCACACAAGTTCTAGCACACCTTTTAATCCAACACAATTAGAATACTGGCTCGATGCAACTGTTCGAAATCCTGTTGACTGTCGCTGATTTAGCTTTCAGTTGGCAAAATCAACATTTCACAGAAACATGACGAGGGGTCTGGGCGCCTCGCTGGCAAAACAATCAAAAGACATTCTTATACCGAATAGAAATCCATTCACCATGGTTTCCAGACATGGTTCACTTAAAATATACAATCTATCTGATTTCGCTGGAACACCGACGGACATCTCGGAAAATTAGCAGACGCATAGAAATGCAGGAGGAAAAGCTAGAATTATTAAGGCAAGTCATAACAAACATTAATGTCTTAAAGCGAAAAAAAAACTTTGCCACGCTAAACACGGCGCCGAGCAGAAAAGAACGTCACTCGTCCTTGATCACTTATGACGGGTAAAAAAAAAATACAACCTTTCTGCTCAAGAGACAAAATCTCATAACAATTAACAACACTCAAAATAGCACACAGGGAATTTCAGCATCAGTTCCTGGAAAATCGCGCTGCAGCATTGACCAACAGGAAACATGTTTAGTCATTGTTGCATTGCGGGAAACAACGCGAAAAAAACAAAAAACAGGCGCAACAGATAAGTGCCAAACAATAAATAAGTAAAAAGAAATAAACAACCACCATCTCTTCATAGTCTATTCAACGGATAACGTTCGTACACAAAGCAACATGGAAACAAAACGCCCCCAATCATATCTTAAGCACACAAACAACGACACGGGACATCCTACAAACAAACAACACCCTCAACACACAAGATCCTAGTGCAACAACAAACACTGACATCACATGTCACACTTTCACACCTTTGTGGAGAAACTTGATTATTTGTTCCAATTGGTCGACACATTGCTGTCCGCCATTTTCTTTAAACAAACAATCGGTTGTCATGGCAACTGGATGAGTGGTGCTGCATTTTCATGACAGGCGGTAGTTGCCATCCCAACAATGAAAGTTTAGATTTTCACAATAATGAAATTTGCAAAAAATAAAGTCCAGGTCAAATTTGAACGCCCCTCGTATATGGGCAATCTTTTTCTTTCTGCAACAGTCATTGGTGGGTGCTGGTAGCGTAAAGCTAGTAGACTTATTCATCACCATATTAAAAATAACTTTGAAATATTATCTTTGTCTTTTCCTTGTCTATATTTAATAATGTTATATTTATTTTTTTATATTGTATTTATTCTTTTTTATACTGTAGTATTGTATTATTTTTATTATTGTAAGCTGTTATTGGGCTGTGATAGCCTGTTGCTTGCAAAATTACAAATAAACAAATAAACAAAAACAAGGCCTTTTCTCATAGGGTGGTAAATGCGGAGATATGCGGGAGGAAAATTGAGCTATGGCAAGCCTGAGCGCGAAAACGTCAGACATTGTTACATCATCATCCGAAGATACGTTTAATCGCATTTCAAGGCTTATTATTGGTAGAAATGCGATTAAACATATCTTCGGATGATGATGTAACAATGTATGACGTTTTCGCGCTCAGGCCTTATCTTTAGGAGGCGTTGGCTATGGAAAGCAGCTCTAAAGAATAGAATCCGGGAAGATATGTGGTATGGTCTATGTTTGACACATAATAATCTGATGCGGAAAAGAATCAAGATGTTAACTAATTCACAATTCCGGATTTTTAATGGGGGGGGGGGCGAAGCAAAAAAAAAAAAACAAAACAAAGTTGCGCTATTGCAACAAGGCACGAGACATAAGCAGTTGCCATTGTTACGCAATAGCAATGTCAAAAGCAAGAGCTTGCGGCGTCAACAGTCATCTTATTCCAATCCTGAATAAACTGTTTCCATGTTTTGGTTCATAATTTTTCTTTAAGATTTTTTTCATAATATTCTTTTAATTTAAAATTATATAGAGCAGATCGTTTTTCAATTTCATTAATGAATAGCTGAGTATGAATAGACAATTTTATTATGAGAGATTTTACAATTCCTTACTCCCTGGTGTAGCATATATATAACACGAAAGGGTGTTTATATTTTAGCTCAGAGCAACGAAATCATCATCAGTGCATGCACCCTATATCCTGACCAACAATGGAGTTGCCTTGAAAATGGGTCTGGTTGTATCTTTTTAGTTGCCCGAATCTTTTAGTGGACAGTGCGCACGCTCCCCACAGAATTCCATGTACATGTATTCCCTTTTTTTTTCCCTCCAATTTACAAAATTTACAAAATCTACCAAAATTGAATGAGCAATTTTGCTCTTGAGATTTTTTGGTTTAAAAACTAAAGCACATTCAGTAAAATATAAATATAAAAATACTTAATCATACTTAAAAATTGCTATATTTTAAAATACAAACTGACAGATTGTATATATAAAAATAAAATAAATACAAATTAATAATTTCAGCAATAAAATCAAGTCTAAAATAGTATTCAAAATTCAAAAGATAGTATAAAATATAAATTTAAAAATCTAGTATAATATGTACAATTTAAAATCTAGCACTATATATATATATAACTTTGTTTAATATTATATTTTTACTAATTCTTTAATTTAAGATACAAAAATTAAGTTATTTAAAATTCTCCAGTAGTGTTTAAATCATGTCTTAAAATATCGCTGTATGTTTTCTTCAAAAATCCATTTTTTTGTAATATTTTATTATTACAATTTTGGGAAATTATTTAGTTGACAAGAAAACTTGCCAGTTTCACCTTTCTCTATTTGCTGATTATTTATAATTTTTGGAATATAATAATAAAAAGTAAAAAATCATATTTTCATTGGTTTCATTATCAGAGTATAAATAATGTTTATATTTTATAATACGATATAACGATTTTTTTTAACTTTTATTTCTTCTGCATATTCCAAAAAATTGGGCAACTGAAATTTTTGCTTCAATCCCCTGTAAAGCATACTTTTTAAAATTCTTTCTTTACCTTTTGTCCATTCATATTGTGTAGAACAAGTTCTTCAAAACCATTTATGTCCAATTAAAATGATCCAAATAGAATTTATTTATCAATGATTTACATTGTTTTTAAGTCTATTCTCCAGATGCACTTGAATACATACGAGGGGCGATTGATAAATAAGGTCTCCATGGCTGTAACTTTTTTATTTGTTAACCGATTTTCAAAATTCTTTTTGTATCTTATACTCACATTTGTCCTCTATGTAATGCACTATTCACTTTTCGACATAGTCCCCATTCCTTTCCAAGCATTGCGCCAACACGTGACTAGTTGGGTGAACCCATCGGAGAGGAATTCCGGAGTTGTTGTTGACACCAGGATTGAATGGCAGCGTTTACCTCGCCGTCAGAACCAACTCATGTCCCTTAAGGGGCTCTTTCTTCTTCGGGAAGTGGTGAAAGTCGCAATGTGCAAAGTCTTTCATGTTTGAACTGCAATTTTTCATCTTTGAACTGTAGACGCTGCAACGCCTCAGGTGTGTGGTGACTCGTGTGCGGGCGGAAGTTATCTTACTCCAGAAGAGGGTCCAAAGCTGCCATTCAATCCTGGTGTCGACAACAACTCCGGAATTCCTCTTCGACGGGTTCACCCAACTAGTCATGCGTTGGCGCAATGCGTGGAAAGGGATGGGGACTATGTCGAAAAGTGAATAGTGCATTACATAGAGGACAAATGTGAGTATAAGATACAAAAAGAATTTTAAAAATTGGTTAACAAATAAAAAAGTTACAGCCATGGAGACCTTATTTATCAATTGCCCCTTGTAGTTTAGGGTTTCATAGCAGATTAATGATGCCATATGGGAATGCATGACTTGTGAAAAATGAGCTTGTAAAACATAGTCTTTTTTACACAAGACACTTTCGTCTTTTTTTTTTGTCACCTTCCTGTTTCAGAGTTTATTTTCACCAATATGAATTGCATGCTTATGTTCCATTTGTTATCTCTTCCAGTGGTGATTATAAGATATGCAAAAATGAAGTGGTGTAAATTGCCAAGTTATTCATGAAATTTGGCTGCTGTTATTTTTTAAATACTCCTTAATGTTAATTTATAAATTTATGATTGTAAATTTTTTTTGACAGGTGCCATCTGTCCATTGAATGAATTGTGTGATGTGGCCCATAAATATGGAGCCATTACCTATATTGATGAAGTGCATGCTGTTGGCTTATATGGTACTAATGGAGCAGGTGTTGGTGAACGAGATGGAGTTCTTCATAAGATGGATGTTATATCAGGAACTTTAGGTAAATTGATTTTTCAGGGGAAAATGTGTTGATTGAAGAGTAAAATAATACAGTTGAGTATTTTTATTATGTAGTTTTTAAGTTATGCAGCGCTTATTTCATGCAAATTTTGGCGTTTCCCCATATTACATGAACCATACAGATACAAGTAGTGAAAGTATAAGCAAAGAGCTTTCAAAATTCTGGATTTTCCCGTTATGAACAGCATATTGATTACATACAAGTAGTGAGCAGTATCCAGTGACCTTTCGGCAACAATTCTTTGATGTCATCTGATCAGATTTCTCCGAGTCAACCCATTTGTTGTCAAGGAAGATCGAAGCTACAACTCCTTTCCACCCCCTAGCACTGTTCCAAGATAAAGCTGTGGAGGCTTCCCTTAATGAGTCAGTCCATTTGCTTAACTACATCTAACAAATTTAATTTCATTGCCATCTTTTGATGTCTTCCTTGAAGGATATTAAACATGACGCACATTAATAAGCAAAACGTTCAGACTTTAAAGTGTCTCTCATTTGTTTTGCTACTCCGTATATTATCGATTAATGTTTTACACTTTGATTAAATCTGCTGTTTTATAAGAAAGTCTATAAATGATGAAATTTCATTTAACTCTCCATTGGGGCCCAATATCTATGAGAGTGGAAATTGGCAAAAATTGCGCACGTGAGTGGAAATTGTGAGCAACATGGTAAAAATTTTAATTAGCTGATGCGTTTTGGTGGACCCCATTAACATAGGCCTGAGCACCAAATATGGAAAGGTACAGTGAAAACCATTAATTACAGTGTAGAGGAAGCCATCTCCTCCAATCAGGCTGCAGACTACTGCCTTTATATTGAATAATAACTGCCAACAAGAGTTAAATACAATAAAAGCAGCAGCAACCAAAGAATCCTTTGATACTGTCCAGTTCCCACGAAAATGCCCCTATGTTATTGAAAGTGCTCACTGCGTGCGCTGCAGTCGTGGATGAGTCCACAGCACTGATAGGGATTTAAGTGGAGTGGAAGAGTTGTAGAATCTTCAAACAAAAAAGCCCTTTTAATGGGTACGGAAAGAGATTCCAAATCGTCTTTGTATTTATTTCAAAAGTAATTTACTATTCAATTAACATATATTAATATTATTCATTGTTTTGTTTTGAAAACGTTTGCTGTATAATCCCTATCAGTGCTGTGGACTCCTCCACGACTGCAGCGCAGTGAGCACTTTCAACAACGCAGGGGCATTTTCGTGGGAACTGGACAGTACCTGTGATTTATGAAGTGCATAAATAAACTGTGAATGATGAAGCATTTTATACTGGATTCACAATACACTTATTTAAGCAGCGGTAATGAACATAGAAGTCCGTGGTTGAATAGGATTGGAAGTCTGCTTTTGCAGAATATCTTACCAAGAATAGGTATCGAATGTGCCCAATAGAAGAAATTATGAATATCTTCAAAGTTGTTAATGATAACATAAAGTGCTATTTCACGAAAGCAGAACACCCCTGGTCCAGTGTCCATTTGGAATGTAGAGGGGGTGTGTTTTAATACCTCACCTGGCCACACACAAAAGATCAAAGTTGCCGCCATTGCATTCCAATGGGCACTGGCTCATCCCCTCCTTATTCCAATGGGCACTGGTCCATCTCCTCCACATTCCAGTGGGCACTGAACTCGACTGGTGCTGTTCACATGACTGTTGATGTTCTGTTTCCTGCCTCATGTGACAGCTGACATCACAGGTAAACTCTTAGAACAATGGGGCTGTTAATGTAATAATTATCTTTAATTAATGTGAATTAATTAATTATTTAATTAATTTTTTTACTTCTGAATGTTCTTGATTTTGGTGTCTCCATTGGGGTGGGCATCCTGTTTGATTACTTTTGATTGGGATTTCATCCTTGGGTGTGGTCACTAATCAGGCTGATGACATCTTCTCGATTAATCAAGTGATTGCGGCAGTGTACAGATGCTCTGAGGCTGATAATAAAATTAATTTCATAATTTTTTGATTATGCACCAGCACCAGTGTGACAGGCAAAGGCCCTGGTTCTCAGAGCAAAAGTGGTCTTAAGTGAATTTGTCTCATAATAGCAATCACGCACTTCCTTCGAAAGGAAAGTAAAGCCGTTGCTCCCGTGTAGTCGTTTGCCGGCTGCACGTTAAAGAACCTTTGCGAGGCAAAATTTGCGGCCCCTATAACTACTTCCTGAAATGACCATAGCAGTTGAAAAGGACGTTAATACCAACCAAACCAAACCAATCAAATTGATCTGGTGGATCTATCGAGTCTGTCAAAACAGAATGATGGTATAAATTTCTTCTTGCTGCATTGATTTTTTCTCTCGATTTGCATGGGTTGTCCCACTAAAAACAAAGACGGGGCAGGCGCTTCAAAACGCCTTTCAAAAAGTTTTACTGATGGTCAGGTGCCACTAAAAGTGAGAAGTGAACAATGATAAAGGGAAGGAGATTTTAAATAAACACGTTCAAGACTTTTAAAGAACTCTTCATTAATTTCTTTGCAACTGAATCCGATGTGAAGCAGCAACAGCCATAAGATTTAATTGTACCTTAAAAACCCGGATGTTTAAGTATTTTACGTATTCCAACACATGTAGCTACATGGATGTCTTATCTGATCCTATGCCAAGCTACAACAATCAAGTTCACAGATCACTGGGTACTGCACCGTCTAAAGTTAATTATCGAAACGCCCTAGTGATGGGGTTGAAAATGAGGCAATATTATACAGCAGCTCCGCGAACAGCCCCGAGGCTGCAGATCAGAGATCATGTGCGTATTTCAAAATTGGAAAACATATTCGATAAGTGCTATCCACTTAATTGGACTGAGGAAGTGTTTGAAGTTTCAAAAATAGTTTTTTTAAAAACGTGTTGTGTATAAAATAAAAGATTACAAAGGTACTGAGATTTCAGGAGTAATCTATGAACAAGAGTTACTAAAGGTGCAAATGCTCGAAGTCTTCAACATCGAGAGAATTATTCGAAGACGTACTAGGCATGGCGCCTGTGAAGCTTTTGTGAAATGGCAGGTTTACCCAGACAGTATGAACAGGCGAGTTCGAGAGGCAGATCTTTTAAACGTTTAACAAGGTGTGCTCTGTGTGATTCATCAACATGTATGAAGACACAGATTTCTACGTTACTTTACCCTCGAATACTGCTACAGATGACAAAAATACCCCAATACTCTTGCTCTTTCTATTACGCGACTACCGTGTGTGCTATGTTTCCAAGGCTGATGGGAGGTTGCATTAACGGAAACGCATTTCCCAGCCCCTTTTCAAGAACATTACAGCTGTAAGCAGTACTTTTAAGATTGCTTTTTTAGGTTGATCAAATTGAGGAACAAATTGAATTCAACATTATATTGTGATGAACCCCCCCTCCCTCCAATTGTATTACCCTTGTCAGAGTACACGTCAGTTATCGCAAGAGGAGGTCTTGTTAGGAATTTGGGCCTTTATTTGAGAGTGACACATTGATACGGATTCGCTTTATACCAGACAAAACAAAAATTTAATAAACATTCATATTCATTACAGAAACTACAAGAATACCAAAATTAATCAGTGAACTAAGCAAAAACCACAGTGTTATTAAATCTGTGAGAGGCCCCTCAGTCCCACCATACTTTACATAGACATCATTACTTGCTATACAACATATAATACAGCATATTAAGCAACTTATGTCACACTGATTTACAGGTATTGGACATTGAAACTGAAACACCTGGTAGAAATCCAAAATCTTTATTTAATAAGGTGTTGGGGCACCGTGGGCAGCCAGCACAGCAGTAACATGTCTTGGGAAGGATCGGTAGAGGTCCTGCACAGTTTGCACCCCAAACCATTACTGATCCACCCATTACTGATCCACCTCCGTGTTTGACTGTGGGTGCCAAGCAGTCTGGGTTGTAGGCATCAGAGGGGCTCCTCCAGACGAATACCCTCCCTGTTGTTTGGAAGACAGTGTAGCTGGACTCGTCCGAGAATATGACGTGTTTGAGGTCATCCAACGTCCAGGTTTTATGCGTCCGGCACCACTGAACCCGCTTGGAGGCATTTGTACTACTGATGAAAGGCTTCGGTATAGCAACCCTGCCTTGGATGTTGGATTTATGCAGGTAACAACAGATTGTCTTCGTGCACACAGGTTCCTGGAGGTGTGTATTCATTTCTGCGGTGATTTCTGCTGCGGTGGTTTTCCGCTTTCGTGCAACAATCCTGGTCAATGTCCTGACGTCTCTTTCCGACAACTTCCGTTTTCCCCTGCAGTTGCTCCTCCTGGACGTGGTTCGTCCTTCCTGTTCATATGCACACATCACCCTGGATACTGTAGCACGTGAGACATCACAAAGTGTGGCAGTTTTGGACACAGATGCACCTGCTAGATGCGCCCCAACAATCTGCCCTCTTTTGAAGTCGGATATGTCTCCCATTATAGCGCTCTGCACAGACAATTTGAAGCTTACTATCGAACTTTTCTACTGGAGTGACTACCAAGACCTCTGACACGTGATTCATTGATATGTATACGATTATTTACCTAGCAGAAGGTTCTATTCAGCCCTGGGGGTATCCAGTGCTATTTGCGAAGGTGTTTCAGTTTCAATGTCCAATACCTGTACTTCCTATAAAGAGTGAGGAGAAGGCACTGGGTTAATGACCTCTAGCTCTATACTTTCCTTAATGAGGGGTTCAAGCAGTCGCTACTCCGAGCAGACCAGCCACTACGGTGCATGCTAACGTAGCTTGCCGAGAGAATGGCGCCTCTTCACTGTACTCTAAACAACATCCCTTACGTTGATAATATAAGGTGAGCGTTTTGACTCGCTGGGGCCCCTCGAGATTAGTTTGTGTTATTAATGCTGAACGTGAAACAAGTTATTGTAGTGTACTTGATCAATGTCTAGTGGAATAAAACAGCTTGAAACAAGCTCACGTATCTGAGTCCTTGTATTTTCTCAATTTACTGGTCCCGAACCCTTGATTATCCCCATTATTCAGTGTTAGCGCTTTGAGCATATGTGCTACTGCACCTGCACTGAAGTATGGAATCATCACACGGCACCCGAA